>PNEQ01081843.1:0-25815 GCA_003012365.1 Medauroidea extradentata | reverse complement strand
GGGCGCCGATACGCCTCCCCGACGCCCCGCATCACCAACAGCAGGCGCCAGGGCGCAGTAGCATTGGCCCCCTGGAAGCCGCACCCAGAGTTTCCCCCAATAACCTCGCGAGTCAACCCCCTTAGCGCTACACGGTTTGTTTCATTTTCTCTAGTTGGAATTGGGCCTCGAGGTGGGAAAGTCACCCTCTCGTTAATCCTTTCAAGACAGTATTGCCCCACCTCCTCTCCCAGAGGCTCATCCTTGAAATCAGACAACTTCAACAACCTCATCACCCGAGACCCTTCCCAGCAAGAGCCCTGTTTACGGAGCCACAAGCACCCTGCTCCCAGGGGCCAAACTAAGACGCCTGAAGGTAACTTAACCTTAGTACCTCCAACGAGCGTCAAACGAAAGGATTTTTAGGAACCTTGAAAAAATAACAAAAAAAAACTGTTAAATAACTAAGTGACTTTGATAAAATCTAAGCTTGATTGTAATTTAAGTTCTTTAAAATTACTAGCACCGACCGCCGTATATACTTATTTCTTCATGAAAAGCTTAAACCATCTATCAAAAAACAAAAAAAATAAAAATTGTTAAAATTCGTTGAAAAATTTGGTTGCGGGAGTGATTTTTAGGTACAGACGTGCGGCCGAGCACCGCTGTGTTGAACAACAAGCGCGAGCACGTAGATCCTCATCCTGGCAGTTGGCGAGTGAACGAGCATCTAGGTACCCAGTCTGCACAGCGTGGCGGTGGACAGCGCAAGAACCAATTCACAGATAGTGCTTCGCGTCTCCTTTAGAATGCGCTGCAGTACAGTGTGTTCTATTGATTGATTATATTACTGATAGACTGCAGTGGTGTGCAGTGTGATTATTTACACTCGCTTCCCGTGATAAAACAAGCGAGATTATTAAAAAAATACGTAATATTATTTATGCAGACTTTTAACAACGAATTTACTACCGTAAACGTAAATAGTTTGTTTCTCCGATGCTAAAAAACCGCTCGAGTGCCAAGTATTTTTTAGCGAGCAGACCGAGTTTTTTCACGAGCACGGCTGCATACAAGCTGCCTACAATGGCCGCCGCCGCGCGTATTTAATTATTATTTTACCGTTGGCTCGCAAATTTTTAACTCAGTTTTCATTAAATTTTTTTTTACTATTTTTCATTAAAATTTCCTTAATTTTGTTGATGGAGCTGACGAGAGAGAGACGGAAATATTAACGACTCAGCTGTGTTAGTCATCACTTCTCATGTGTTGATGGCGCGCAAGGGCGGCCTAACTCACCTTTCACATGCTCGCCGAGCGTTCCACTGGTAGTTTTTGAAGTTTTATCGCCGATATTTTTTCTTTTCACTGCTGTGTCTTACCTGTTGACTGTAAATGTGTTTTGTTATTGTTTTGAGCCACGATACTTTTTTAAAATTACCTTAAATTCGGACGAAACATGCCAGAGGATTAAACTTTTTTTTTGTGTTTTTTTTTTGGGAGGCGGGGGAGGGGGTGAAGTCGGATTTAACGAAACATTGATTTAGAGTAAACATTTTCGGGTCCCATGACATTTCGTCAAATCAGGGTTCTACTGTACAGTAAAACCTCTATTTTACGACTTCATGGACTTCATGGTTCCCGAGGAAAAGATGGTTATAGAGAGGTGGTCGTAGTGAAGTGATTTGTTATTAAGGGGTTTGTGTTACTGTATTGTTATGTTATGTAATCTTAGTAAGTTTTTTTACCTTCATAAGTCCCATAAGAAGTCTTGGAAGGAACTGGAAAATGTAAACTTTGTGGAGCAGTAAGACTGTTAAAAATGATCTCATATATCATGCTCATATTCACGCATGGTGCCACCATCCACCACCCAAAGCAGCTGGCCAAGTCCATAAACTCAGTGTTTTCGGATTTGCCTTTCAAGACTGTAGTGATGCGTACTTATTATTTTGTAATACACATGTTAGGAAACCTCCATCAACTGCTCATGCTGTTGAATGCATATTGTTTGTTACAGTCTGCACAATTTTATTTAAAATTACCTTTCACTCTGTCTATCCTTACAGCATAGTTTGAGATGAAATAGTATTTGTGTCATAAAGATAAAGTAGTGTAAAATACTTAGAAATACAGTAATTTTGGAAATACAGTAAAAGAGAAGTAATATTTCAAACTCATGTTGGCCTACGTGTGAGCTATTTTTACAGTTGGATCACTGGTTATCGAACTTGTTTCTGAAGAGTTGAAACCAACGAAAACCTGCATGAAAACACTTCCACTCTATCTTTTTAGATGTACAACTAGCCTCTCACTGCAGCAGCACTTGAGTAAGTGCTTTAAAATTCTAGTAATAAGTTCTCACTCAAGAAACTTCTTAACAGGGTTTTAGTTTGCTATTCCATCAGGAAAATATTGTGTCACATCTGAGCATCCTCAACATCAAAGCAGCACTTCAGCACACACAATGTGCTGCAAGTTCACTGTAGGCCTGTAGTTAGGCTTTGCAACACAGTTGACGTGTAAGAACGTACCTGCTAAGTGACCTTGACAAAAGTTGGTACAATCCAGTCTTGTAGCAGCCGTCCGTGGCTATGACAGTGTTGAACAGAATGTTCCAAGAAATGAGTGCTGCCGATATATGATTTTTTTTTTCTGGCACCACTTGAAAACAAGGGTGTGACACATTTACAGTCAAACTTTATGCAGTAAAAGATGGACTGAATTTCTTGTATAACTAAACAATGAGAAAAGAAGGTGGCAGAGAATTATCCATAAACAGTTCTTATCATTATTTCAGTTTAATCTTACATATATATGTATGTATTGGCTTTAGCAATACAGTGTAAACAACAAAGACTATATTTGTTTTTGTTGGCTAATTAAATTAACTTTTGATTGAACTGTTATTATTGTTTGTAATGTATATGTACCTTCAAGTATAAAATGTCATATCAAAGTCAAAATGTAATTTCTAATTTTTCTTATTTCTAGCCATCACCACTGTTCACTAAGATAGAAATGGAACAAGTAGAACAGTTGAAACAACGCTTCTCTGGACAGCAGAAAACAGCACCAGCAGGCAGGGATGCTGCTCCCACGTTACCTGCATCTGGTGAAATTATTTCCAAGCTTGAGGCTGCGGTGACTCAGCAGGTAACTGTCATACCTAAAACACACATGTAGTCTCATTAGTAAAATACAGTCGGGCCTCGCTACAATCACAAGCTGTTGCCGAAAAATTTGTTGTAGTTGCTTTGTCATAAAGCTGAACTATTCAGTTTCAACACCCAAAAATTATATGTTTTGTTAAAAGTGCATTATTTGTCTAAGTTTGTGTTTTGGGTGTCACTGTTGTAAAACAGACACTTTTTAAAAATGGATTAATGCTTCCTTTAATATGCAGAATTTTTCTGCTTAAACTGATAGCCTAACTACTATCTTCTGTTTTCCAAAAATGCTAACATTGAGCATCAAGTACTGTGTTACTATTGCATGTATAGGCAGCATTGCATAATAACACGTGCACCTAGATTCTTCATGACGTGGCATCAGTGGATGAATGACGTCCGGAATCTATGTAAGTACAAAACAGTTGAAACAGTGCAGCGGCAGACAGCGTGAGTAGTAAAATGGAGATAAGAGTTTTGCTGCCACCAGAATATGTTACTGTGCAGCGTGTAGGTTAGTCTAGCTAGCAACATAAAATATAAGTACAGTATATAGATATGTACATTAATTAATTTTAAGTAGGGTTGTGTGAAAAGTGGTTTTAGTGTTTCGGATAGTTTTCAAACAAATGTTAATTTTTTCAAATAATTTTAGAATATTTTTCGAATAGTGTTTCTTTTAATTACCATACATTTTCCAGTTCGTAATCTTGCATTTACAAGGAGATATAGAAATCCACTTTGCTTTATTAATAAAAGTACTGTTTCAAAATTGAGCAGTTTTTACTTGATATCCTTGAATATTCTTTAAACATACGTAGTATGTGTTTGTTACTTTGTACCTGTTCTTACAACAATGTACTGTTTTTCTTCTCAGTCATTTTCTTTTATTATGTTTATAAGAAAACGCAAAATTGTTTTTGCAAACAAGTGCTTACTACAGATGGCACAGTTGATATAGTTTACTTCTTACCTACATGTATAAAGATAAAAAATATGTACTTTTCTGTAATATTTTTAAAAGAATCTTAGACCTACTACAGAATATTGATAGCAAAATTAATATGTAGTAAAGTATCACAAGACTTCGAAAAATTAGATCTTAGTTTGCAGGAAACAATGCAATTCTAATGTTTACAGAGACTGTTCACTATTCTAACTAATTTTCATGATATTACAGTGAAACTTCCTATATGTTTCACATTTGGAAACAATTGTAGAATAGTTTTATAGAGATTCTGAACATATTCAACCAGCTAATTATGTTAGCAAATAAAATATCAGTGATAAGAAAAAATTTGCCCATAGGACACTTGCAATAACAATTTCATTCATGGCTTTAATTACTTACAAAAATGTTTAAAAGGTCACAATATTATCTGTACGTAAGGTTCCAGCACAAACCGTCGTAATTTCACCCCAAAAAATACCTTGGATCCGCACTTTGGTCACATGAAATTTGGAATTGCAGACTACATCAACAGCTGTAAGTGATGTTTGCCCACGTTTTTGCCATTTTAATGTGTGTTCCCACTCTTTGCTATATCGGTAAGAATCCACAATATATTTTGTTTCTTAACTTAACGAAAATAAGAATTATTAACTTCCCTATAGAAAATATTTAATGTAAACGAATAGCATCACCATTTCATAGATTAGGCACAGTAACTAGGTAGACATCGAACTTTCGGTGCCGCTACAGTCACCGCCACAATCTCTGCCGCCATCTTGTTTATATTGAGATGTTCCGTTAGCGCGTATTGCTACTCTTCGAGTGCAACTAGTATTCATTGATGACTGCGCAAGTATATGTCTATGGCCACGAATGTGACGCCACATATGAAATGCAAATATTTGATTTATTGAAGGTTGCAGATATCCGTGAAGCTCAGTTCTTTTCCGTAAATTCATTTTAACCTTTAAATATTTGTGAAAACTGTAAAATCTGTTGTATTATGTCATGCTTGTGAGCTGAAATAGCTTTGTTATCCGCTCAGATTATTTTCAGAAATTGCTTGAATACCGTACTTTAAAAATTTGGGAATCTGGTATTTGTTTTTCAAATTCTAATAATACAAATTTAGTATTTGAAAAATTATCACACACCCCTAATATAACTGAAGTATAAACCCAACTGACTACAGTATTTGCTGGAAAAAAACATTTGAGTAAATGTCACATACTTTTTGGCCTAGTACCACATTAACCCATGTACCACCCAAACATTTTTTCTCAAAAACAAAACTGAAAATTTGGGTACGGGCCACACACGGAAATAAAGGTTTTTAGACAGATAGAGCCTGGAAAAGTTGGGTTTATTATACATTTCAGACTGGTGGAAGGATTTATAATAACTGAAAAATGTGTCAAACCTTTCAGTATGAGATTCTAGCCAAGCAGTAAATATGCAATACCAACATTACTGTCATCCAAGAAAACGACTGTGCATCTGCGGCTGCCAGGTTGCTGGTACGTGCCGATTTTGTGGCATGGCGGACCATCCTGAACGATGCCAAGTTAGCGTGCACCTAAATTCTTAGTCTCACTCGTCTCATCCAAAGAGCACACTCAGCACAGCGTGTGGGGGCGTGGAGAACCAAGACTGAGATAGTGATTCATTGCTCCGCCAGAAAGCGCCACAGTACAACGTGTGCATGAAGTACCAACTGCCAACAGTGCAGTACATGCTGCTGCCACTGTGGAGCATTTGCATGTCGGTGCAGCAGCGCGCCATCCGGCCTTGAACTTCCACCATCACAATTTCCAACACGTCAAACAGCGCTGAGCACTGTTTATAACGTTGGGGCGTAGTTCAATCGTTAAGATATTGGCCACATATTTAATTCACATAGTATTTAAATGTTATTTATGTACGTTTCTGGACAAAAGGCAATAAAATTGGAATTGTATAGTGAAAAAAAAAAAAAAAGAAAAATTCCCTTGAGTATGTTGAAAATGTGGAGTGCGATTCTTAAATGGGGGCGGGTGGTACATGGGTAAATACTGTGTATGTAGTAATCTGTTTTGGGGAGTTTATAGCATACTATAATTTTTACATGCATACTCTATTGATTAATTCTGTTACTGATTAAGGGCAGTGATTTCAACGTATTTAACTTAATGTGGTGCATGGTGCAGTTATTTTGAAATGTTTTCGTAAGTTGCTGTGGTAAAACCAGAGCATCCATCAAAAATACTTCTTTGATAAGAAACTTGGGTAAAAAAAAATTGTAGTGGAATTGAAAGATAATTCCTGCCTTGTTCTACACTGTTAGGTATGTCAGCCTGTAGCGACACACATCAGTAATTTGTGTGTGCTCCAAAGCAGGTAAGATCAAAAACGACTAATATCAACTATTCCAAACTGCATCATTTGTGCCACTTTTAAACATAGGTAGTTACAGAGCGAGGTGGCACAGCGATAACACGTTGGACTTTCATTAGGGATGGACCCAGGTTTAATCCCTGGCTTCGGTCATGCTGAGTACGGTTTTCCATGGTTTTCTGAAATCACTCCAGGTGAATGCTGGGCTGGTTCCTTAGCAAAGGTTTTGGCCAACTCCTCTCTCAGTTCCTGTCATTGTACCAAGTTGTGTCATTGTCTTCTGTCGACGAGACATAAAGCCTACTTACCTTACCTTACAACACAGTTGTTTACTTCCCAACGAGCTCACTGGGCTGATGTGATTTGCTGGTAGGCGGACATTTTTTTGTTCCCTTTGCTCCTTCAATTTCACCCAGCTCTGCTTGCTTGTTAAACCTATAAAAAAAAAAACAATGCATGCAGTACTGTTTTGTATTTCTTTTTGCCGACTGTGAGTGATTGTACACGAGTGTGCGAGGGATTAATGACTCACACGGTAGACGCATTAACAACGGAGACACTGAAGATATTTGACAATAATGCTTCCTCTCAGTCGCTGTTCTTGCTGTGTACTAATCACAAAGGGCTCAAGGTCTTGGGTCTTGGTAGTAAAACATGAGCAGCAAGCTGCAGCAAGCTAGTCGTAACAAGCACGTGTAGTGTGTGCGAGTGAAAGTGTTGAAGAGGTGGGAAATTAGTAGTAGTATGACTTCCGTGTTGCGCACGCTAACTAATACACCAGATGTGTGCTGCAAGTATTGTTTAGTTGTCATTTTCTGACTATTGTAAATCGTTTTTGTTCTACAGTTGCGGCTTAGTGTTTTATGGTAACCACTTCTGTTCTTGCTGCATTCTAAATATCATATTTTTAAACAACCTTCCTTCATGTGACTAGAATTTTCCAATTTTTATTCTTTTAAATTATTTAAATTAACATTTTTTTTTTATGAGGATTGAGACTACTGTCATAGTTGTGTTGTCGTAGTAACTGGGCGTTGTATTTGCGGGGCTTAAATGTATGTTTAAGAGCCTCATGATAAACTAACCACTTTTGAAATAAATCACAGAAAATAAGTGATAGACAGTTACAACCTACATATAATTCAATAATTACAATGGTTTCCTCTTGCTGTGTATGGCTGGCAGCGAATTACAAAATTTATTTCTACGTATTTTTAAGTTAAATACAACAGTCTTGAAATTTTTGCTTCAAAACATCTTCTAGTTGTGTTAGTGTGGGGCTCAAATCTAGCTTTTTTAATTACTTTGCAGCTTTGTGACATGAGCAACTAGCAGTTGTGATTCAACAGATTTTATACGGTTTGTATATGTTGTAGGCAGATCTGGTGCGCAAGTTGAAGTCTAGTGGCACTCCAAAGAGCGAATGGCAGCCTCATGTTGATGTTTTACTGGATTTAAAAAAACAGTTGGAAAGTGTCAAAATAGTTGGCAAACAAGAAGTTACCAAGAAAGTCGGTAAACCTGTTGTTACGCCCAGTTCCACGAATGATGTAAAAACACTTGAGGCTGAAGTTGCAAAGCAGGTATGCATGTTATGGTGTGCCTAATGTTTTAGAATAGATTAGTATTCTAGGATAGTATGTATACATCCTAGAAAGTTGAAATTTGACTAACAGGAAAGGAGATTGTGTGGTTTTTATGACTGTTGTTCACTTGTAATTTATTGCTGATAAATATGCCTTATTTGCTGAACACATTTTAAGTTGTGGAATAAAGAATAGACAGCTAGGTTTACCAATTAAGTACGTAGATAGAATGTTTAAGTACTGTACTTACAGGATGGTACTTCTTGACAGAAACACACGATGAAAGATACAAACACAAAGTTGTGCGAGTGTGCGGTTGCACGACGTTTCGGCCGACCTAAGTCGGCTTCATCATGCGAGAAGTAGAGGCACACTGAGTTGTGGTGGCGGTGGAAGTGGTGTTGGTGTCCCTAGTGGCCAGGATGCAAACTAGGGCGTGGCGGGAAGATACAAAACAAAAGGGTGTGAGGGTTAGAGTATGTGCTGGTGTACTGTTTGGATTATCTGATATTGAGACCTGGTGGTTGTCTGAACTTTGTTATGTATTGATGAGCTTGTTACCCAGCGCCTGAGTTCTGAACTATTGCTTGAAGGGGGTAAAGCTCTCACGACTCTTGTTGTCCTATCTTATTATTACTATACATTTTAAGTTGGTTAGTTTACAAGGATAGCATATCACACACATGGTAGAACATAACTATCGTAGTTTATGGACGTGTGTTTTTCTGTGTGTTGTTCACTTGTCAGTCATTCCTTGCTTGCATTGTTTTAATTTTCTAAATGATTTCTTCATTACTTATGTAATTACTGTAGTTTGCATTCTGACTTATTGTTACTGTACTGGCATATTCATAAGTTACAGGCATTTCTTTTCAGTTGTGGTAGATAGCCAGTAAAATCCTATTGAGAAGTTTTTGTGATGGGACAGAAAATAAATAATGCTTCTTACCTGAGAAAACTACTTAAGAGGGTGTATTTACTAATTATTACATTTAAAGGAATGGCAAGGTGCTTTATGTTGTTGCTACAGTTGATTGTGCAGAATTGCTGTACAGTGAAGTTCACACTAGTTTTCTTAACTCTCCTGTTGACTTACCGTAACTATAACTGTACTTTTTTTTTTTGTAAAGTGGCATTTTTTCCTGCAGAATTGCTCTTTTACTAATACTATTCATTAGATTGTCAATTTTGCAATTCATTTATACAGATGTGATACAGAGAAGTGACAATAAATAGTTTAGCTCATCTTAATCATATAGGTGACTTTCAACTGTTAGTATACAAACACCCTGATTTTTGCGTGGACTGCACATAATGTATATTTAATTCTTGATCAGAGAAACATTTGACTCGGACATTTTTGTGCTGTTTGCAGAAATTATTTTGGTGGTTACCTACATTTCTTTTAAATGTTTCTTAGCCATCTCCACTTCAATACTATTCTCCTTTTTGCCAACTTAAATTATTTCCATATTTGCATAATCGTTGAGGAACTGTCAAATTCCGCTCCCTTAATACAATTACGGTACCATATTTACCTGAATTTACGACTATGTTTTATTTAAATTTTTACATCCCAAAATTTGGGGGTCGTCTTATTTTCGAGACTTATAACTACAATTACAGTGTGTGTTTTGATTGTGAGTAAAATAGTTTGGCATTTCACATATGTGTTGATATAATAAAATGTAAGAATGTGTGGAAAATGCAGGTTTTCTTACTTATAAGTAGCCATTGCAAATTGAGTGCTTATTCCAATGCATTGTGTGTATTTGTTTCGGTGTAGGTAAGTAGTAAAACATTTTCAGCAATTGGACTTCATCCACCCTCAACCATGTCTGATGGATGGAAATAATGTGTCATCTACTTAACCAACAGAATATAATAAAATTTATGTTTCAATACTAATTATTCAAATTTTTCTGATTTTTCAATTTATAGGAGAAAATTATTACTCCTCTAGTTCCAAGTGAAAAGGTAGGGATTGTCTTATATTCAGAGTCGTCTTATTTTCAGGTAAATAACGGTAACACTCCTTGTGATTCCATGATAATCTTATCCCTGGACAGCTGATACCCTCTCTCCCTACCCCTACACATGATTTATACTGTATCATAACTATCATTTTTGCCATACTGTATTTGTTCATATTCATTAGGAATCAGTTTGTCAGTAATAAAGGTATAGTCTACTCAGGCCATCAGACAGCGTGCAGAACTTTGGTTGTTTCTCAGTCATTTAACAGCCATAAAATATTTTTAAACTTGTCTACTTATGGGTCTCATGTCAAAATGGTAGTTCAATATACCATTTGTATTTATAGTGATAATATATTGTGTAAATGAAAATATAAAAATCTGACAATTACATCATATTTTCCTTGAAAAATTACATCATCTGTCATTTAAAGTGCCATGGGGACATGCAGCATTCCTTTATCATTATTACTAAGTCGTATACGGTATTATAGGTCTTCGGAATAAAGTGAGCACTAAAAATTTAACATTTGAAAAAAAATCACTAGCAGTTACATTATATGATTTTACATTAACAATAGTGACCTTACTCATTGTACGGTTGGCAGCACATTGCCGAATATAGTTCCGTATATTTTCTTATTTAAATGCAATAATACTGAAATAAAATAAAATTAATTCATCATATTTGTGTTCTACATAATTAATTAACTTTTTCTATCGGACTATATAGGTTCCTACCGACTGTGTAATTTTTCTTGGACGCGCAAACATCACGTAACGTGTCCAGAGAGGTTATAAATTTCACACAGTTAGCCATTACTCGCGGAATGATACGAATTGGCTGGAAATAGAACTTTAGCAGGACTTTTTTGAGTGCTCACTTTATCCCAAACCCTCTATAGGTTACTGCTGAAAGTCCTGTAGAGGCAAGCCAACAAGTTTAATCCTACACACATTTTCAGCGCATTGTGTGTGCAGTCAGTAATATACTGATATATGTATGTTAGTCACTTAACCCACATCCTGGTCACGACACCAAAATGTGATGTTACATAATAATGAAGAACCAGAAAGATACGAAAAATTTATCAAACTGGATTTAAATTTCTGTTAGTGCACTCCCAGGAGAGAACCAGTCGAAATGGCAAAATAATTAAAAGTCAGCATCGTGCCAGAAAAATACAACTAAATTACCATCACGGCCACAAAACTTCAACGCTGACCCGACAAAAGATTACAGTAGTACAGAATCACTCAAATTTGTTAGTCCTACAGATTCTAGTTCATCCGAGCTTGCGACTCCCTACTGGCACGATTGCCCTCATCTTGTTTCCTGCCTCATAGTGGCTTCAAACGATACGTCCGGCTACCTCAGCCGCCACAACAAAAGTCCTAATTAACAAAACATGTCCGGCTAATTCAGCAGACACTACCAGAGTACGTAATGGTGGACCACGCTAATCCAAACTGGCTCTCCCTGCAGCACCCCTGGCGGCCACCCAACTCACCAGGCAAAGATATGCATTACTGAAAACTGAAACTACATACAGTAGTATATAAGGAATAATTAGAATCTTTACATAATAAGCAACCTGTCAAATGAAAATATTGTTTTGAATAATATAATTACACTTAAAATTACAACATAAACTTTAATAATTTTAAACAGCTGTCTTTTGAATGGCCCATGCCGGCCCATGCAAAACATAACACTGTCTCTCTTGCACACTCAACTAGCGGCCACGCACATGTGCTCCAGTGAAAAGTAATACGTAGTAATAAATATGGTTGAAATCTAAATTTAGCTATTCCAGGAACTGGGTAAGCACACCTGTGCTGATACACTAAACTTGCCAACAATACACCCAGCCTGAAATCAAGTATAATTACTGTTCATATCAAAACTGCTGTAAATGATGATATTAAGTTAAAAATTAAAAAACACAAGGTAACAACAGCTCAAACAAACTAAATTTGATATAAAATATAATAATTGAAAACTGACAAAGGTAAAAACCAAACTGTGCTAAACTGAATATTGATTGTAAATTTTCTGGCACCTTAAATAAGGCCACAACATATACATAATGCCTGACGTGAAACAAAATTCAAATTTAATATATTTTGAAACTCTGCAAGAAATGAAACAACTGCTGGCAAACTGGTGTTTTTTAAATGAGGAATCTTTGAGGTTAATTCCCCCGGCACATATCGTAAAGACTTCAAAACAGGGCAGAACTCACCCGAAATTACGGGAGGTGAACTGGTTTCGTCATCGGCCGCTTTCTTCCTTACTAAGGTCCGCGCCTTCGCTCGCAAATCATCAAGTTTGTCTGCCTCCGTAACTTGTACTCCTGCCTATGATAACATCTGTGCCAACGCGGCTTTGGACAGATTCCCAATCCAAGCTGTGGACATAATGTACATCAGTATTAGTATGAAACCTATGTAACCCGCCTTGCAAACTGGAACACATAACCATTAATCACTCCTTATGTCACTAACCTCACTGACAACATATAACATATTTACAAAAATTGCCCAAACAATCACAAAATCTGCCAAAAGAAAGAAGTGTGCGCAGTATGTTGTTACCAAGGATGTTACGTGTACCATGGAGCCTGTAGCCCCTCTACAAATACCAGGTGGTAGAAGTATACCTGTAACATGCTCAAAAAATCCTAGAAAAATAACCTTTAGCATAGAATAAAAGAAGTAATGACTAATGGCAGAGAACTTTTTGTCATACTTTGCAAACAGAAAGAAAGCATATTCTTATAAAAATATATATTTTATATTCCATTCCAACAACAAATATAGTGTCAATTCTCAATACAACTTTTATATAGGTTTACAACAAACATTTAATTGACAAACATTTCAATAGCAATTCTAATCGTATATATTGCCGAAAGGGCCAAAACTTTACATTAACAAGTGTCGTCAACAATGAGAGATGGAAATATAATAACCCTAATAGTGCTACCCTAGTTCCCATATTTCCATATTATGTTTTACAGCATTGTGCCCTCGCATGTAAACAGTTTGCCAGAAGGGCCCAAGTGTAGAAGTACTTATCTTGGAGTAGCATAGTGTCCTTCCGACGAGAGCCAAATCTCCCAGATCTGGGCGCTACGCCGGTATTTATATGTTCCATTTCTCCTACCTGCTCCCCACACCTGCGCCGTCAGTGAGTTCAGCTGCAACCTGTTTTGGCTAAAGACTGTGAGCTCAAATTGGTGCGTAGACCTCCCTGGGACCACATTAGAGTGACGTCACAGTTCGGAGTTTGATTGGCTCCCTACTTCTCTTGCACCTGGTGGCACCTTCATGACGGAAGACGGCAAGTGCGTAAAACTATACCGTTAAAGAAGACGGCGAGTGCGCCGATTTAAAGACTTAAAAATAATTGGACGCTTTGTGAAAACCTAAACCTACATTTACTTCTCCTCAAATTCAGTATTTCGTGTGGGGAGCAGGTAGGAGAAATGGAACATATAAATACTGGCGTAGAGCCCAGATCTGGGAGATTTGGCTCTCGTCGGAAGGACACTATGCTACTCCAAGATAAGTACTTCTACACTTTGGCCCTTCTGGCAAACTGTTTACATGCGAGGGCACAATGCTGTAAAACAAATGGAAATATGGAAACTAGGGTAGCACTGTTAGGGTTATTATATTTCCATCTCTCATTGTTGACGATACTTGTTAATGTAAAGTTTTGGCCCTTTCGGCAATATATAAGATTAGAATTGCTATTGAAATGTTTGTCAATTAAATGTTTGTTGTAAACCTATATAAAAGTTGTATTGAGCGCTATATTTGTTGTTGGAATGGAATATAAAATATATATTTTTGTAAGAATATGCTTTCTTTCTGTTTGCGAAGTATGGCCCAAAAGTTCTCTGCCATTAGTCATTACTTTTTTTATTCTTTGCTAAAAGTTATTTTTCTAGGATGTTTTGAGCAAGTTACAGGTATACTTCTACCACCTGGTATTTGTAGAGGGGCTACGGACTCCATGGTACACGTAACATCCTTGGTCTCAATGTGTTGAAATGATCGGAAAATGTGCAAATATCTTGAAACCAAAAATTATATTATATAAAAGAAAAGAAAGATACATAAAAGTTTTCCAAAACCGGCAATTCGCCCATAACCTATGGACTTGACTATTTGCTAATTTCGTGTTGATATAACAAGCATTTGGTTGGGAACAATTTTGCTATTTTTTCGCAGGCAGACCTAGTGAGGAAAGTAAAGGGTACAGGTGTACCGAAAAGTGAGTGGCAGCCATACGTAGATGTTCTGCTAGATCTGAAGAAGAAGCTTTCAGATGCACAAAACATCAATGGCGACATTTCTACCATGAGCAATGGCAAAGATGATAGTGATGATGTGTCGTTACTCGAGGCAAAAGTGGCAGAACAGGTACTGAAGTTAAGCATATAATATGGCGTATTTTTATACAATAGATGGTTGAGCCTTAAGGCAAGTTAAAACTCTTAAATAATTTTGACACTTGTTTTTGTAGTAATTTTTGTAAAAATGTTGTATGCATCATGCGTACATTGAAACACTGTTTTATGTTTTGACATTACACCGAACTGTTAACAAAACAGATCCTGGATATGGGAATCAGTTTGACTGTTCAGAAACTACTAGCACTGTTAACTGTCTGCTGGTTGCACTGCACCAACTGATGGCAAATTAAACAGTTAAAACTTGTGACCACTCCTTTTATTGAACGGTCTTACCGGGAAGGAGTTTGTCCGGATGTGGATTGTAATGGACTGTGAGCTATGATGGAAGACAGTGAAAAGTGACTGTCCTGTTTACCTCCCGCCCTTGGCGCCGTTCGGCTATCTTCGGAACTGTTCGGGTCTCACCTCCTCCTTCTCCCCCCTGCCCTTTCCCTTCTTGCCGAGCCAGCCGGCCTTGCGTGCCTTCGGGCACTCCGCTCCCGGCAGCCGTCTTGTGTGGTCGTTCGTTCTCTGCTTTCTCTGTCTACCTTCGACCGTCATTTGATTAACAGTAAGTTTTGATCTTTACGAGTAGTTTGGGTCACCTCTTCTAGGCGCTTCGATAAATTGAGTGGTTTCATTATTGTTTCTCGTTTACCGCGGATCGACGGTATGTCGAGGGAGCATAGGCGTTTCCCCTTTGACACTCTCTTTTTTTTTTTTTTTTTGCTTAATTTACTGGGGTCAACCTTTGAAACCTGTAGTGGGGAATAGAACCCCTATACAAACTGGTTTTAGCTTGTTGTAAGCGTTTGTTCTCTGACACATGTCTAGTATTTTTATGATGCTGGATAGATGTACTAAATTGAAAAATCGAGGCTTTCTGGTAGATGTCTTAAAGATGTGGTCACATGGATTTTGTTTGGCATAAGTAGGACAGTTTTAGGTTTCTCAATTACTACATTTACACATGTACCACCTGCCCTCGTGTATTACCCACACCCCACTTTTCAATATACGTTAGAGAAATTTTTTGTTCAACGAACAGCAATTGAATTGCATTTATTTAGAAATGTAATTAAATAACATTAAATTATAATCTCATCCACAATTTCACCCCTCTTCCGTTCCTGTAACCATTCCCCATCTCCTCAATCCATTTACATCAGTTACACTTTCTAATGTGATAGACAACTGATTCATCAAACCAATATTACAAACTGAAAATTCACCTCATGAATAAATAACCAGTATTTATTATCAAGGTTCACTATTTGTTATAATACAGAGCAATGCACTTTCTGAACAACTATCAGTGTACACCCTACCCCAATCCAAATTACCTGCATTACAATTGTGTTGGACGGTACCGTTGGTCGGTGAGTTTTCTCAGGGATCTCCTGTTTACTCTGCCCGTTCATTCTGGCACTTCTACATACTGCACTTATGTCACCCCTCACCAGCGTTAAAGACCTCTTATGTTAAGCGCTAACCAAAGTCTTTCACTCTCACATACCTTCAGTACATATATATTTTGAAACAATATGTACAATCAACTCTCTACTCACACAAAATGAAAATCATAAATACAGTAAGTTATTCTTTTTACTGTTCTTTGCAATGTTTCACCATGTACTGTTGTGCTGCAGGCAGAACGAGTGAGGAAGATGAAGACTAGTGGATTGCCAAAGAGTGAATGGCAGCCAGAAGTAACTGTGTTGCTAGAACTGAAGAAGCAACTGGCAGCATCTCAGGGCATTCCCTTAGCTCCTGCCAAAATAAAATAGTGAACAGCTACTTTGGAATCTGTATTCACAACTCAAAAGTATTATGCATTTTATAAAACACATTCGTATCGTCACCAGTGGAGCAATAAATAAAGTGTACTGGTAAAGTGATCTGCAATACTACCTAATATTGGTAAATATGCAACTGTGCACAGACCTGGTGATTACTTGCCTGTGTGATAATGAACGTTTTGCTGCCAAGTGTGTTGTAGGAATGTTCAAGGCAGTTTATTTATCTTTCCCTCCTGAAGGATTCTGGAGACTAAGGAGTGTTGCATCAGAATTCTTTTAAGAAGCTCGCTGAGCACATTGTTCCCATGGTGTAGCATCTCCACTCTCAGAAACTTCAGTAACTGTTCCAGCACCAATAGCATTCTGCGGGCCAGTGTGTTGTTGAGCCAGTGGCCCTCTGAGGAACAGAGATGTACAGCAGCATTCATTCATGTTTGCTGTAGGATTGCAGCCTTCTCCTATCCTCGAGATTCTCCACAAACATTTGTGGAACTTCATGTGTGGTGTGGGATCTCAGTTGATAACTTATTGAACTTGCTGCAAGTAAATCCTGTACTGTTTTCATCAAGTATGGTGTTGGTAAAGTCCCTTAATGTGATATAAGAGTAGTCCATATCAGCTGGATTGATTGACAAAATCTGTTTTCTACATTTGAGCTTTAACTGGATATCTTAGTTAAATTATTTACATATATTTATTTTCTTTTAGTTTATGTTGTATTGCAGTTATATTTAAAATGTTGCATAATCCTATAACATTGTTAATACAGTTTGCTATTTTATTGAATTTTAATTTTACCACATAAATATTTCATTTACTGTTAAATAAATATTTGTCTATATCAAGTTTTACTTGAAATTTAGAAATGTTCAACTTTATTTTTAAGGAACACTTGGAGACATGGGCGTACACAGGGGATGGTTTTGGGGGTTCAAACCTCCTTCGAAATGTTGGATTTCCTTATCTAGATATTATTTTTTGCATTATAAAAGGTATGATATACTACAAAAGCAACCAAATTGTTAATAAATTATGTTAATATTACATTTAGAGACGTCAAACACAGATGACATTGAAACATTTATGCGAGATGAGAGTTCGAAACCCCTCAGAAAAATATCCCTAGTTACGCCCATGCTTGGAGAAATTCGTAACAGTATTAAAATAATTCCACATTTAATGTTCATGTATGTAAAAAGAAATACGATTTGTGAAATAAGAATTAGTTTAAACTTATAATACTACAGCAGACTATTAATAGCATGACAATTTTTTTGTGAATTTTGTTCTTTAAACCAAAATTTTACCTTTTTGTCAACAGTTCTGTATGTGTGCTGTAAAAATTTCAAGAAACAAATATATACAGTATTTCAGATATTGATCTGTCATTATTTCCATTGTTTATGTTTTTTATGTAATGTTGTAGTTTCTGTGCTGAGTGTAAATACTGCTGACAGCTGTTTTCTAGTAAAAAAAATTAAGGTCTATTTTTGCACATCTGTAGCTACTTTGCACCAATGAGGCCTGGAAACATGCAGATTTTATGTCCATTTTATGTCCCACTCTTACTCACTTTTGTGCCTCTGCATGCACAACATACTACTGGCATGCAGTCAACTGTCTTGCAGTCTTCCTCCATCTGCGACTCACTTTAATATTACAAAGTACCAGCCTATAGAAAACTCTTCAGTTTTTGTGTAGAAAATTTAACTGCTTGAACTAACTCTGAAAATGCTCACTGTATTCTTTTATATTCTCCCAGACTACAATTAAGGAAGATATGTAACAATGTACAGTATTAAGCATATAAAATTTCAATTCTTAAGGGCTATTAGTAGATACACCATGTAGACATGTACAGGGATTTTAAAATCTCTAACTGCTTATCCTGGTTACCTATATAGGTTATACTTATAACCCATAAGAGGGATGTTTAACCTTGGTCTTCCTTCACACCAAAATCACTGCCTTGTGTTTTCGCTATGTAATCACTACGGTACTTTTCATAATGTGTTCTTGTCATTTATAATAATAATAATAAAGATCCTTGCAGATGGGCTATCGCCCGGTGGCAATGTTAACGTTATGGAGCATAGCAAAATCTCATTACCTATAACGAACATGAAAAAACTTAGAGAATTATGTACTTTATACTGAAACTTCTTTAACCTGAACATATATTACATTATTTAAGTTTTAGAGTGGTATTTTAATTTATACTTTAAAGTGAGAAATTCTCTCTACACTGTACATACATAAGTTCTTTATAATGAAACTTCACTGTACAGTATTCATAACATTTATACTGTATACACAAACACAGTACTTGAACGTTTATTTGAAGTCAATTTGCATTTAACTCTTGTTAGTTACTTGGAAAATGTGAAATAAAACTTTACATAATACTGTATAACATGTCAGATTCATGAATGAACAAATAATATAATGTGGTCAGACATAAGCAATATCCGACAGGCACAGCTTTAAGAATGTTACTGATTAATCTGAAATTACCTTGTACTGACGCTCCCCGCCATGATGTGATGGCAAGTGTGTCTTACAAGCAGCATGATCAGGTCACCAAACATTCCACAATCTTATGAAACATGGCTGGATCAAGAAGGGTGCTGTCCTGGTAGGAAATACATGGTACTGCCTAAACAATAAAAAATTTCTTTCTGTAAATATGACAATTAATGATAGGTATTTGAAAGTAGAAAAAGTACACTATTAAATGCAATGATTCTGTGGAAGAGAGTGCACATGAGTAGTCTTTCAGTTAATTCATCATTGCAAAATATAGTGTTGATTGGTATAGGAGGAGGGATAGGATGGGATAAATATGTAATATGTTCATCATACCATTTACAAGTTACTGCTTTCTCCCTTCTCCAAAATGGGAAATGAGGATAATGAGACAGAACTGACTTTATTTGTACAATGCTCAGACATACTGTAAACAGGGGTGATTTCGGGACACTTATACACCATTATTATTTTATGCGTGTGCCAACAGTGAGTAAATAATAATGAAATTACATGTGGAGAAGTAAAATTTTTTTTTTCAGGGTGAGGGTGACCATATGTGAGAAAAAAAAATGTCACACGTCATCCTGCTGGTTGCGTTTAGTAATTTATTTTAATCAAATTAAAGACCGGTTTCAACAATCACAAAATTTTCCTTACAAATTTTCATAAAATATATGATCTCTTTCTAGTTGTTATTAACATACCACTTCTAATTTTATAATTTTTTGACGACTACAAAAAATGGCATTGGCATGTAAGTGGAAGTTTCATTTAATCAAAAAACGTTTTAAACTTCTTAGTTTACAGTAATAGTAAAATGTGTACCAGAACACCTTTAGGAAATATGCAAACAAGGGAGATACATCAAAGATTAGATTCAAGCAAGACTGAAGTTACTTGGAACTGGTGTATATAGTATGAAGGAATGCTTTCCATTTTTTCATTTTTACAATTTCATATGTGTACAAGTACTGTGTGTAATAAATTAAAATCAAATGCTAATGAAATGAATTTCTTTAATCTTTCGAATGATGTAACAAACCAATAATACTATTTCCATCTTGTTTGGTGGTTACACTTAAGAGAAGTCCTCATGTATTGTGTGTACAGTAGGTTTTTTTGTATGTGTATGTGTGTATATACAGTGTATATATATATATATATAATTTTTTTTTTTTTTTTTTTTTTTATAGATTACAAGTTTGTAGATTGATAAAATCACAGGTAAAAAATTTGAAAGTGACCTTTGAAATGTAATGACAAGACACTTCAACCATATTGCAGAAATAAAGGATTCAGCTCTGTATTTAGAGCTGATTCCCTTGAGTGTGAACAATCTTCAGCTCGGGTTACAATGGGCATACGATTACATCCACTAGCACGAAGAGTTCCAACATTTAATTTTTGATGCTGTTATGCCCATAACACAATCAAAACACCCTTTCGAATCAACTGTTGAGAAGTAGATGCAGAAAGGCTAACACTTGAATTTAAGAAATTTGAGATAAATCACGTAAAAATTCTCAAAGTAAGACTTTTACAACATTTTTTATGTTTAAACATTTATAAAATGTTACAATTTCAGCTCCTACCAAAGGAAAAGTCTTTTCTTTATGAAAAAATTATGTTGTCCAAGCAGTTCAGGCAAGTTAGAATATTAGTTCACCAAACTTCTGACAGAGCTCAAGAGAGATAATTTTTTTGGTTCAGGCCATCATTTTGATATAAGTTACTGTACCAAAAGTCTTATTACATCCGAACTATACTCACTATAGTATACTACAAATAATGTATAAAAGCATTTGTAATGTAACTTTATTAATTTTTATTTTATTGAAAAGTATTTTTGTATGATACAAATACCTACTACGAAAATAAAGCAAGCAATTTTGTTGCGCATGTGATAGTTTCCCAGTATGTAGTAGTAATTTGAAGATAGTGTGTAAAAAATAACTTATTGTTACTATAGAGCGTCCCAACCTTAGATTGCAGTACAGTGCTTATGGCGCGTGCTGTTGCCAGATCGCAGCCACCTTACAAAGTTCAGGAGGTCACTACTTCAGAATTTTGAGCTTGAAAATAATATATTTTTTATTATTCTAATTGATATTACAAATTGTATAATATCGCGCTTCAAAATATGCAATTATTTTCTATTACTTAAAAATAATAAACAATTCACTTACTCCACTGATATTAATTCACTGCAAGAATTGTAACGGGTACTTCAATTAGAAATATTGTAGCTACTGCTGACAAAACTGAAGATTTCTTCCATTTTAGTAGCATCTGTTTGAAGGCAAAAACGTGGTTGGACTAATTGACGATAATGAAATTGATCATTCCAAACCATTGTCGCGTTGGAACTGAAAAATATGTCTGTTTTGTTGTCAATTTTATTGTTTGCTAAGAATACATTTTAAGTGGGAGGGGGGGGGGGTGTTATTTATCTGGACGGTTTTATGTTCCCTCGCAGAGCACAAGGCAGTGGTAGAGATACACGGAAGGAAAGCGGGAAGGAATCGGCCATGGTCTTTGTTAAGGAACCATTCCAGCATTCGCCTGGAGTGATTTTGGAAAACACTGGAAAACCTATATCAGGATGGTTGGAGCTGAGTATCGAACCTGGGTCCTCCCGAATGCGAGGCAAGTGTTTCACCATTGCTCCACCACAGTCGGTTATCAAACAAAATAGAGTACACTAATGTTCTGCAGTGATGTCAACTTAGGTGTATCACTCATTTCTACTACTTCTTTGATAATTATATCTAAGCCTAAACGAGAGCATACATAAAACAATATGTTTACCAGTATTGTATAAATTTGTTTTCCGATATGTTATGTAGTTTTTCAGTACTTAAACATAAAGTTTAAGGTAATTACCAATTTTCGTCAGTCAAATAACTTACCGAAACCAGGTAAATTTTTTTTGTAAAGGAAAGAAATTAGACAACTTAATAAACCTCAAACAAACTGTATTAGAGTTTTATATTTATAGTTTCTCTAATTTAGGATTTTAAAAATAGTTAACATACAAGTACAGTAGCAGAAATGAAGGATCATTGCCTTAAATTTGTTTATGGAAATTATTTATTGTTTGTCTTTCCTTTAAGATTTCAATTTTTTAATGTTAGTTTGATGTACCGTGTTGCTATTGTTTCTTCCTATTAGCGTAAATGGTTTGTTTGGAACATCCTGTTTCTTCTAAAGCTTCCTTAACACGTTAATAGTATGTGAAAAATAATGGAATACGATCAATACAATATTTTGTTCTCTTTCTCGTAGTCTAACTATATTATGAATTTTTATTGTTTTGCCTTCCATTGAAATAAATTTTAAGAAAAAATTATACACTAGAAATTTGTTTCGAAATCTGTCACCATATACAACGAATCGCTTGGCCGCGAGGCACTGCAGTTTCGTTGCTGAACCGGTTTAGGACATGGGATGAAGAAAACTGCTGACTAAAGGAAACCTGTAACTTATTTATTAATCTTTACAGACATAACCTCATAGTCAGCAAAGATAACGGAACAGTTTTTCTCTTCAGCCAAAACTTGGAGGGACACTCAGCTGTCGAGTTTTTAGGGTGAGTGCGCAGAGAGTATATGACATAATAGGCCACACATTTCACAGCTACATACAAGAGAACGGCTAAAGCTATTGAGGTGGGGTTGCTTTTAAAAATAAATTTAGCTTATTACGAACAACTTCCTCGCTTTCATCCCCTATCTATCTTGAATAGCAAAAAAAATTTCTCACTGACCAACCTTTTGATGTTTCAGTTTGTTAGAAAGCGCACATAACGTTAGAAAAAAATTAAGCCTTCAGATGTTTTCGTTGGCGTAAATATATATGAAATTATGCACCATACGATTCTGGTTACGTTTTTGATACGTAAGTTATGATATGATTAATTTACGGATGTTTGAAAACTGTACCAAGTTTAAAGTATTTGTTTTTAAATTTTTTCAACCCCTTAAAATAGTGTAAATGAAGAACCAACTATATCACCTTATGCATGTTTCGATGCTGTACAATATGCAAAAATTTTAAGATCAAAGTTACAACGTGAAAATTTGAGGATTTTTGACAACAGCACGCGCCGAAACAAGGAAAGTGCTTATGACAGCTACAGTGAGGGGAAATGTCCGTATAACCCTGTACTGCAATCTAAGTGTGAGATGCTCTATAGTTGGGGCTACGTACGCTAAGGGATGGAGGTATTTAATAAAAGAAAATAAAGTAAATAAAGCTAACATAATGTATTGACTATCTACACCAAAATCTCTGGATGTCACAAATGATGAATTACTATTAAATAAAAAATCAAACACATAACTACTATTTACATAAAGGTTATAACATCTAAACACAGTCGCAGTGCTCTATACAAGTTCTCTGTACAGGAAATGTCTCTCTCACCATTCACAAATGGTGGACCCAATGTGCTAACTAAAAAATCACCAATGGCCCTCTTGAGGCACAGAAACTCACTCATCGCACTACTCGTTGCCGCAGACAATCTCACTGAACACTCTCGAATTCTCCTTGCAATCCGTCACTATCACCACAACTCACACCAGATGCCTGCCGGACGAAAACTCCTCTTTTCTCTGCCACAGCTCTCATTTATACCTTCTAGAATTCTCGTAGTGAGCCTCTATCTCAAAGCTCCTAGAAGGATGTGTCTGGGTCAAGCACCATCCCACAGAAGAGAGTACACACAGGAATACTCTAGACCATGATATCTGCAGTCATTAAAGTATTTTACGAAACCAGAGATAGACGTGTATGTGGCCGTTGCTGCTGTTACATTAGCTTACGCTGCTCGCACGATATCCGCAGCGGGCAGGTGGCTGCTACGGCGTCACAAAGGTAACACGAGCCGTACAGTGTGCACAGGAAGGTCCCTTAGTTCTGCCGCCAATGTAACTTCTTACATAGCTCAGCAAGATAGTCGCGACTCTCAACACTGCCCCCTCCTTACGTCTGTTCATCCCGAGCGGACACAATTGTCTCTGGTCCGTCATAGTCTGTCAATATGCACAACCTTGAGTTTTCTTGTCTGAGAGCTGATGTGAACAATCCGGAAAATCAAGTAATTTATACTCTTGACAATCTGGTAAGGGCCTTCCCAGCATTTCCGTAGTTTCTGACAGTATCCTATTCCTGTGGGTTCTACATCCACACCAGTTGCCCTTCTTGAAATGTCTCTTCAGGTCACTTTCGATCATACCTTGTTTTCATCCAGTCGCTGTTGACCCTTAAATGCTGCCGAGAAAAGTCCTGGACTGCACCCAATTTGCGACGCAGTTTACTGGCATACACCATCGGTGAAACAGGCTGCTCTACTTCTGTTGGTTTCCCAAATAGCAGATCACTTGGAAGGCGAAGCTCTCTTACTAACAGCATCTTCAAAAGTGTTACCCTTGTGGCTTCATGGACAGCAGACTGATATGGGAGGGGGAACAGGGGCACCTTGGAGTCCCAATATTGTTTTATTATCTGCCTCAAAAATGGACAGATACTGTTCCAAGCAGTGGTGGATTCAGAAATGTATTGGGGGGGGGGGGGGGGGGTTTGCGTGACTTTTTGGACTGTAAAAAATACCAGCCATCTAAAAAGTGTGGTGGTTCACTGTTACAGAACATTGAAAAGAACTTATACACACGTAGGACATTATAATGTACTTGTATCATCATAGAACAAAACTCTAGTTTCCTTGAGGTGACTGGACATACTTCGGCTACATAATGTTGAACACAATTTGGGGGGTGGGGCCAGTAGCCCCCTCTTAAATCCGCAACCGGTTTCAAGGTATGGTTTAGCTGCTCGACCATCCCATCCGACTGAGGATGCAAAGGTGTAGCCTGTGTCTTTTTCATTCCCAGATATTTTGGTCACTTCCTGGAATAACTTGGCTTCAAAGTTGCGGTCCTGGTCCGAGTGAATTTCAAGTGGTACTTCAAACCTTCAGAATTCATGCTCCACCAACGCATCGGCCACAGTACTAGCCTCTTGATTAGGTGTTGGTATGACTTTAGGCTGGTTGGTGAAGTAGTCTTGTGCCACCAATAGGTACCGACTCTTCCTCTCAGTCACTGGTTAAGGACCCAAATATCTACTGCCATCCTCTCAAATGGGGCTCCAATAATGTATTTCTGAAGATGACCACATCCTCTAGTTCTTGGCTTCTTCCTTGCAGTACAGGTATCACATGTTCGGCACCACCTCTCGGCATCATTCCTGCAATGTAGACAATAGTATCGCATTCTACCATGGTAAAGTCTCTTATTAATTCCAAAATGTCCTCCAGCTGCTGAACTATGAAGTTCCTTCAGCACCTCTTAGAGCTCTAATTTCTGGGAATACCAGCTATAGACGTGTTTGTCTGCCATCTGCACTTTCCCAGTTCCGGTACAGCACACCATTTCTCAGAGCTAGAGAATCTCATTGTGTCCAGTATGCCTTAGTTGTAGCACTTTGATCAGATAGCTCAGCCCATTCTGGGCGATGGCCCTTTTCCTTCCACTCTATTATTGACCTAAGAACAGGGTCATTTCTCTGATGTTCGCCAATCTTTTCATTACTCCAGGGAGCAGGTTCATTGTCAGTTGTGACCTCTTGGATTCTTGTACTACGAGCAGTTGGTGTCTTCCCTGTTTTCCCTTCTTGGTGCTCAAATACATTTAATATTAATACTTTGGTATCCATGTAAAAAATAGGCAAGTGAGTGTTCATATTAACATTTAAAATGTATATTTTATGATGTATAAGTTTGAGCAGTGGCGGCCGGTCAATGTTTTGAGCTCAGTGCTCTGAATTTAATTTCCTTCACCCCCTCCCCCGCTAAATCGCTATACTTTCTTTCCCTGCTAATAATCATATGTTTAACTCAAAGGTATAGGACTTTTGCTTTACATGTATTGAGAAATTGCACTGCGTTTCATGGCGAGCAGTAATGTAGCCAATAAAGTGTGTT
>PNEQ01081842.1:0-25815 GCA_003012365.1 Medauroidea extradentata | reverse complement strand
ATATATATATATATATATATATATATATATATATATATATATATATATATATATATATATATATATATATATATATATATATATATATATATATATATATATATATATATATATATATACACACACACACACACACACACACACACAAACACACACACATACTTATAATGGACAAATGATGCAATATTTTGCTGAACGTGTACAATAGCTGGTCCATTGTCTAGAATTTTAGCAATAAATTCCCTTAAAAATTATTTGAGTTTTGTGCACCAGTGCGAAAAAACTACAAAGGACGGCCTTAATGAACCATCCCAATATCTGCACGGGATGATCTTGAAAAACTTAAACCGAAATCAGCATGACCAGGCAAGGAATCAAACACAAACAAGAGTCGACCATGCTACAGGTATGCCACTTGGACCTCGCTTGGTAATATGAAACAGTAGGCTTACATCATAATTGGCTACAGTGATGCAAAAATAACATCAATACAAAATTAATAAGGCAAATAGTAGAACCCGCAAGAAGACTACAGACGTAATTTTATTTCAAATATTAAGGTGAGACAATGGGAAATATGGGGCCTTAACAAGAATCATACATAACAAAATATTTACCTGAGAAATATGTTTTGAGCTTTCAACTACGTTCATATTCTTCTGATGTATTTGACTTTTGCTGTGCTTGATTAAGCCACACCTTTATGCCCCCAAACTACATTTCGCTTTTGAACCGTCTTCAATTAAATTGCAAGCTAGAAATTCAGTACGATAAAAAATGTGATACTAAGCTTACCATTATTCAAGCCTCATTCTCAGATTTTGCAGCTATGTCTTCATGAGTTCAAGATTCCGCTATGGTTGGCAACACTGCCAATGCAATTCCACACATCTGCGGCGTTTTGAAGTATTGGCACATGTTGAGATTATTGTTTTGTCTGGACATAAAGGCGAAAGTAGCCAAAATGGATCTACCAACTAGGCTACGCTACGTCATGATCTTGAGAACACGGAACAATGCACTACGCTTAAAAAAGATAAAACATTGGCTGATAATTCCCGCAATTGTTATGAATTATGTACAATTCCCGTACATTTCTCGAATATTTCCCGCCGTAAGTAAAACCCAGTACATTTCCTACTTTTCCAGCATTTCCCGGTTGCTGGACACCATGAAAAAAAACAATTGAAAAACCTGCAGGAACCCTAGTGGATCCCATATGTCCAGGACTTTTCAGAAAATATAAGATGGCGAGGTAACAGGTACAATATACAGACTGCTTTAAAATTTAGGACAACATTAAAAAGCATCATTACAAAGGAGAAACATGCAATTAACAAACTACAAACGCAGAACTGTGTCTATAAAATATTTTATGAGTGTGGAATGATTACATAGTGTAGTGGGTGTATTTACTGCCTTGGATAGCTCAGTACATACTTGGAGATGTTTGATACAATAATAACACAGTTTTTACCTTCCAAACTCAAGTCCCTGTTTCATTTAATCTTTAGCTTTACACAGAGTTACACGCAATGTCACATGAGATTACAGCCGATACAATTACTTAAACCTGCGGTATAAATAACAATTCTCCGGCCGGATAATTAACAGTCCCGAGGTGCGGCCCGCTGAAACTTGGTCTACAAATAAAAATAGTTGAATTCTCAGCGTTCCTTTGAAGGTAACGCTAAATATAAGGTCCCGCAACAATGTGGTCGTACAAACGGAGAAGATACTCAACAGAGAAAACAACTAGATCGTTTGCTAGTGAACATTAAAGATTTCCCGCCAAGGAAATTCGCGCCCTCCATCATTTTCCTGCACCCTCGGCTACGTCCGCCTCGCACCATGCCTTCCCAACAAATAGGCCGCACCAAGGGCCGCGTTTATCCAGCCAGTTATTCAAGTAACATATTCATCCGCCGACAACAGGGCACTTTCCAAACCACATCATTCAGTAAAAAATTTAGAATAACAATAAGTTAAACTGTTTCATACGGCTGCCTGAACTGACATAGTCTAAATTACTCATTAATCACACTGGTCTCATTACGTATTCACAATTTAGATAATTTATAAAGGTTACACAAATTAGGTCACAAAGTAGTGCCAAAAGCGGCTCATGCATACTGTGAGCATCACAACATTTTAAACTCTACCTACAGCTAATCACAGGACAGCATGATGAAATAATAGAAATTCCTTTGTGCTCAACCGAACCTCTTGGCACCAGCCAGCCTCAGCAGTAACGATTTCACTTCCTCCAGTTTATTCAGATTTTTACTAAAATGCATTTATCATCAAAACTAGCCAAAAACAAGCATATTACCAAGAGAGAAAAAGTTTGGGAAATTAAATTTTACGTTCAGAGACACCCCACATGCCTAGAAAAAAGTTAAGTTTACAAAATTTTGCACAATTTGAACTTTATCAAATTACAACAATAGAAGTCATAAACACTGCCATAGTGGCTTAACATGACGTTTAACAACAAAACATTACCTGAATAATCTTCAAGTTACAAACAGATGCATGCTTTGAGCTAACTCTCAATTGAAAATTTACATTTTCAGGTTTTTATAAATTTAACTCAAAAGGGCTATATGTAAGGCACACTTTGCTTTAAATAAAAAAAAATTGTTATTAGGCAGAGCTGAAATATATGTCTGAGTATCACTGATCACTTCAGATATGTAATTATTTATTATAATTAATTATTATCACCATAGTACTGGTTTTCAAAGCCTCTCAACATGTTTTATGAGTTTCTCTAAGCCATAATTATTAAAATACCACCAGATAGCACACTACTTCTCTGAAACATGTTGTTTCACAATTTACCTTAAACTGACACTTCATACAAGAAAACAGCATAGGTATAATACATACAAAAAATAATTACAATCAGGGTGAATCTGGGACACAACCAACTTACAATAGGAGAAACAGGCAGACTGGTTTTCCACATGTATTAAAGAACATAAAAGTAACCCCAAAAAAAAAAAGCAAGATACAACAATTCAAACTGGCCGAACATGTGTGCAAAAATAGTCATATAAAATACTATCGAAAAATACGACAGACAAGAGTATTTACATATCACATTTTAACAAAAAATGTATATATAAACAGTTAGTCAAATGTAAGAAGTGAAAAAATCTTTGGGCACAAGTAACTTATAACGAAACCAATAGGATTGTACTGCTGCCATCTACAGACCACCTTCCTCACAAGATGTGTGGCTAATGGGCAGTTACCAGACACAAGAGCTTTTTCTTGAGTTAAATCCAGTAACTTGTTTAATCTGGTGCACAGTACATGAACTACCTTTACCATTTTTGGTCTTATAAACACACACACATTAGGACATAATATATGTACATTATCAATAAAAAGTGTTCGAAAACCCTCATAAAGAATACCAGCCTCTGATAAAAAAAACTGCACAGGAAACATTATATGATTAGTGTGAAAAAGAAAGAAAATCAGTTACATGTGGACATTGAGCAACACTGATAAAAGGACGTGACTAGGGTATGGGTGGCGTAGGGACAGCAGCTGAGCAAGGTCAGGCTCCCTCCCTGCCGTGCTTGCCCTCCATAGTTGCCAGTGCTGCCATGTACCAGTTGTGTGCCGGACAAGGAGTTCTTCCCTCGGCATTATTCGGCAGACTACCGGTAAATCAATAACTCAGGCTGGCATTAAAATTATCACCATGAGGCCCAGTAATAGTTATATGGGAATACATTTAATTAATTTCCCTGAATTGTTCACAAAAACTTTCGTTACTGCATATACACACCAAAACATGGCACTCAATAATATTTTTTTAAATATTTTTGGAAACAAGAAGAGGGTATTATAAGCTTGTCGGATATTACTCTAGTTAGAAAATAAATTGTCTATTAAATAAAATTATTGTTTTATTTTAAGAACTTCTCTGTTTTGTGACAATGAGAGTTAAAACACAAACTAAGAGGGAAAAAGGTACTTTTTTTTAAATTTGAAGAGAGGAAATAGAATTGTTTGGCAGCTACGACAACACAACTATGAGATTTCTCACGAACTGTGGTTTGTCGTCGTAGTGTGACTCGACTGTACTCATCATATGAAGCAAAAAAGGTAAAAGATTTTGACTTCTGGAAGAAGCAAGGTTTAGTCCTGTGAATACACAGCAGGTCAGAATTTTCTGGAAATCTTAAATAAAGATACAATCAATTGTTGTATTGTGTATCACACAACGTTAAAAAATATTTACTGGTGTACAGTTATTAATAGCGCAACACAATTGTTTAATGATTCCAACAGAAATCCATCCGCAATATGAAAAATCTGTGATTATTTCAACAAGAAACATGGCTTGTTTGGGATAGGTCCATTCCGGGGGTTTGGCTAACCACCAAGACTCTTGGAGCTAAGGTCACATGGTACACTTTGCTCCGGTCATTAAATAATTGACTAAAAATTAATTTAATACATCAAAAAATAAGTACAGAATATTGATACTTTAGGTGAGATTAAAACTGTTGAATTTTCAATACCAACCAACTAGAATTATTTTAACAACTGTTCTAAAATTATCAACAAACCACATAAAAATTAAAGCATCAAAATTATAAAACAACACTAAATATGAAATTACTAGGTTAAAACTCTACAGTCAAAAAACCGCAGATATGTTTGATTTACTGAAGAAAACAATACATCTGAATGTATATTAGTTAGAAGAGAAACTGAAGGCCTACTAAACTGACTGTACCATACAGAAATTTAATGGAGAACAAATATCTCAAGGCTACTAACATAATACATTCATAAAGACAAAAGTTATTAAATAAAAAAAAGTGTTATCTTTAAAAGCATTACAAAACTATAATCTTACAAATTTACCTCTTATTGCAGCAGTGTGTGCCACCCACGCTCCAGGATCTATAGGCCTTACAGGTTCCGTTCGAGGTATAGTGAAGTAACCTTTCGGATTTGGATCCCAACATTTAGCAACCACTAACTTTATGGGCCTAAAAAAATTAACTATATATTACCAAAACACTGCCAACATAACCCTTTAGAAAAAAAATTTAAGCTAAGCAGATGCCAATCACCGATCATGATAATATGCCAATATGATTAATTTTTCCTAACGTTACGATCAGCAGCAAAACATAGCCAGCTATTTTAAGCTGATCATTGGTCACTAAGTTCTCATTTAGATTTTTTAGCCACTTACACTTATTTTCTTTAAGAAGTACTCTTTGATTGCCATTTAGTGCAATGTAATAATTTTCTGCATATTACATCACAAAACTATTATTTTCCTGCTATTCACATCTTTTAACACCCAAATACAATATAAATACAAAATATGATAGCCATAGATGAAAAAGGATGTTAACTCTAAGTGCAGAAATTAAACCAGACAATACACTGCGCCAAGGTTGTACTAGTGTGCAAAGTTCGTGCTCACTGCACAATAAATAGCATATAAATTCAATATGGCTGCCACAAAAACTAGATTGCCGCCAGCAATGTTGTCAATATCTATATCTCAAGTACTATCAAAGCTCCTACTACATTGGCAACATTTTGCAGATTACATGTTTTGGTCTCTTGTTTACAAATAAATACCAGTAATGGTACCTTTAACATAAACTTGTGAAACATGTTTGAATATGTTACACTGTAAACAGTTGTGCTTTAAAACAATTCCCTTTATAGTGTGTTGTACTCCAGTGGTTACTTAACAGTAACACAATAGAAAACAGCAGCTGAAAACTTTTTCTGTGGTTAAAAAAAATTGAGAATCGTGGAGAAAGGGCCGGGTTTAGATCATGGGGATATGTGCTTACCTGAACTAAGAAACTTTCAGTTTTATCAGAATGCTAACAATTACTGTCTAAAAAAATGAAAGCAAAGGAAAAAATTTCCATAACGTGAACCGAGTACAAAATAAATAAATATAAATGAACATCATTAAAATTCTTTTTCACCAAGCATATTAATATAATAAAAGCATTTAATTTAATTCAGTGGCATTCCTTAGCTGAGCAACAAATACAAAATTTCCTTTCAATTTATTTCTGTTTTAAAAGTTAATTTTTAAATAGAAGTACTGGAAAAGCTCTAATTGGCTCACAAAATAGGTGAGATAGACAACAGAAGATCGGCATCAACATGATCGGTAAAATAGGTGGTCTGCCCAGCTCTGGACAACTTAGAAGCAAACATACAAACTATGAAAGAATAACTTAAAACTATTTAGTATTTGTATACTAAACTATAGTTTGTGACAGAAACGAGAGGCCCTGGATATGGGACAGATGGGGCTGGACTGACGTTGGAGAATTCCTAGGGGAACTGGTTGAAGTAACAATAGTTTATTAATACCTAGACAGTGAAGTAGTCATGCGTGCGAACATCAACACCATGTTATAACGTTAAACGTTAAAGAATTGGGTCGCCAGTTAACTTCCAGGGCCGCTCGTTTCTGTCACGGACAGTACTTCATTAGCCATTCAAGTGCACTAAACTGCATATTAAAACACTGCTGTTAAAGACTCCCTTCTTCAGAATCACCCTTTGAACAGCATACAGTAAAAGACTACTATTGCAGATCCCTTTCATTACAAGCGAACTGTTTCTACAAACAGGCGAGGAACTATTAAATATATGGGCTGACCAAATAAAAACATTTTATGGAAAATGTACTGAAAAATAAGTACATTGTATGTTAGTCTTTATTCTTTGCGTTTCTCTAGATAAGCATTGAATAGTAAGTAGTGCATTGCTAAAAATAAATACCATTGCATTAGACTGTTCACTCTAGCAAATAATGGTCGACTTTTCTGATACCCTCATTCTTGTTTCAGTGTGCATCAACTGTTGTTATGTCGTATACATACAGTTGTCTTAAAATATTGGTGATAACCTGCACTTAATTTTTTTCTTATATGGACTTCTGAATTTGAGTCAGTGAGTGGGCTTTGTGTCTCATCGACAGCAAGGTTATCAGAGACAATTACTCACAACTTTACACAAGGGTAGGAAGTGGGTGAGGAATCTTGCACAGCTTTTGTTAACTAACCAAACCAGCATTTGAATGGAACAGTTTTTTTTAAAACAATGGAAAACCAAAATCAGAATAGTCTGAGAGGGAAATCGAACCCAGGTCCTCCAGAATGCATGTCTAATATGTCACTGTCGCACCACCAAAATCAGTCTCACAAATTTGAGAAAATGAGTGGAGAGTAAAAGTTTGATGTTTATGAAAACATGAGATTCTGCAACAAGTGGGTGAGAAGAAAATTCCTAAGACTGAGATTGAGCTGCAAAATTACCATGACTTACCACACTAAACAAAACTTAGGTTTCGTAAAATAAAAATTATAATTACCAGTTAAATAAGAAAGACATAAATAATTCGACAAATTAATTCTTAAAGAATTATTAGATAAACATAAATAGCTATTTATCAGAGTGAACCAAATCATTAAACAATAAATAATAGCATGGTAAGAAAATTGTTAGTCAGTGTGACACCATGAAAAAAATATTTTTATTTACTAAAACACTTCATAAGTAGAGATAGTCATTTTTCGTTTTCCCGAAATAAGGTGAGGTAGAGCATTTGGGCACAGGGAATAACTGAGCCATAGTTCTGTTTTCAGTAATATGTTGGGGTGTTTCAGTTTCTAGCTATTGGCCAACCTGCAGAAAGTAGTAATATTCTTTAAACAACAACCCTCACATCAGTCGCACATGTAGTTGCAACAAGAATAATTAGTGAAGTTTCAGAAGGTTTATTCTGAAAACAACGTGCTGTCATCACCATTTGTGTAATTGTCAGTTCTGATACCGTATTTTTGTCATATTTATTGGTTTATCATTACTAGCAGACAATGTTAACAAAATACATTAACCTGCATCGATTTGATATTAACTGTGAGGTTAGAAGGAGTGGTCATGTTACCTACAAATAAAACTGAAAATGGGGGAATCTGGGCCATTTGCAGATAATGGTGAGGGAGCTGGTTTTTTATACATCGTAGAGGACCTCAAAAGTGCTATTGAAGATGTCAGAAATTGTTTTCGAGATGCATTCCTGACTTATATAGGTGAAGAGAGACCTATATTATTAATTTACGAAGGTCATGCCAATCATATTTCCACAAGATTAATCAAACTTGGCCCAGGAAAATCAAATGACAATAATGAAACTCTAACCCTCACCATACATGTATTGCAATTACCTGATGTGCCTGTTATCAAAAGTCTGAAAACAAGCTGGGACAAAGCACTGTGTAAATGGCAACGAGAAAATCCACGCAGAAAAATTTCAAAGAGGACTTCATTGTGGTCCTAACTAAACTTGTCCAAGATAGCCTATGCCGGCAGAAAATATTATAAGTAAACAACTGGAATTTAAGATCCTGAAACACAAGGTCGCAACAAAGAGGCAGTTCCTATAACATTATTCAAACCGAATAATTTGGAGAGGTACAAAAAGAATCTCCGCTGCCATGAAGCAACACAGCCAGATGTAGTTAGTACATCCTCATCCGTAGTTGTCACATGTAGCAGCCACACCTTCAACTGCAGGAAAAGCAGAGGTTGCCACTATGTCCGCAACTGCACGCACAAGCAGAGATCGTCACTACATCTGCAACTGCAGTATAAGCAGAGATCGCTACTACGTCTTCAACTGGAGCACAAACAGAGATCAGCACTACGTCTGCAACTGCAGCACAAGCAGAGATCGCCACTACATCTGCAAATGCAGCACAAGCAGAGATTGCCACTATGTCTGCAACTGCAGTACAACCAGGTGTAGCCAATACAACCACAACCTCAGCAAAACCAGGAGAAGCGAGTACCTCCACAACCACAGCACAACCAGGAGTAGCCAGTATTTCCACAGCAGCTGTACAGTCTGTATTAGGGCGTAAATCGTTTGAAGAGGTATTGTTGCAAATACTAAAACAGAACAAAATTCAGGAAATGTGGACTTAGTATACAGCGATAACGACTTCACATTCAGTTCTTCTGATGATGAAGACAGTTATGTTGATGTCATTTCTTTTCATGAAGGAGGTTACTGTGTTGTTAGAGTTTCTGTCTGGCAAGACTCCTGCAATATTTAGATTGAACACAGTGAAGGTTTTGAAGAAAAACATACTATTGGGTACGAGGTTTTGTTTTTCAAAAGAAAGTCAAATTACAAAATTTACTGAGACTTTGGAACTATCCTATGTTCCATGGACCTACATCGTACGAAAACTGTCAAAGCCAACAAATAACAGCTCTGCCCATTTCACTAGTATGATAAGATTTACCACAGATTTAAGTGAATAACATTTATTAGAGTCAAGTTAATCATTAACTTTTTTTATGTGCAAAAGCAGTTTAAGTGAACTTAACAGTTCTTGGCTGAACTTGTTTAGTAAGATTATGACTGCATTGCAAGATTTTTTACCTGTAATGATCTGCTCCATTATAAAAAATTACCAATTTATAAATAGGTAGTACTTATTACCTTTAGTTACATTTGCTACAAGTCAATTCCCCAGGTCCAACATGTACTGACATGTTTAAGAATGGACATAGGTCTCCCTCCTGACCTACTGTAGTTCCTCTGATCTGCTGCTGCATCACTGTCGCATGCCTTAAAACATTCTCAAAGAATTGACTCGCAGGTGTTGGCCCAGAAATGAAACTGAAAAATTCCTAAAAAATTCCTGGTTCATTTAAATTGCTTTTATATTAGCAATCAATTGAGATGGAAACAGTTGATTGCCATTTTACTGACTTCCATTTGTTGTCTGACTTTGCAGTGAAATTTATTTTTGCTGTCTGATATTCATTAGATTTGATATGCTTCTCCTTTTTCTACTACACTCTAGCAGACAATTACACAATTTACACGTTAATATATTATCACGTAGTAAATTTTTGAATTTTATTTTAGTCTTGTTTAGAGTGTTAGGAAGTCATTGACTCTGTTGTGGGAAGGCAGAGGTTTGGTTATTTCGTAATGAACGTCCGCATTTGTGTTGGGTTCGCTGACTACTTCTGGGAGGAGGCCTGACCACAGCGGGTCAGTTACCCTTCCTAGCAAGATGAAACAGTTTCTCACCTGGCAACAAAGGGCATCAGTTGTGAAACTCAGTGCCCGGGTGTAGGCCGCTCCAGGGTTAATGGCCAAAGCTTTAGAGTCAGCATCCACAGGGCAGCTGGACGCCATTTTCCAGGAGTTAATATTTATCGCCTACTGGGAACGGATGTGTGGTCAGGACTAGAGATCTGACAGAAACCTCAGGCTGTTCAAAATTTAGAATTGGGGATGTGAATCATCAGCGTTGGGATGGCTACTTCCTTCCAAGGGCTAGACTGTCGGAGAACTCAATTAGCTAGACAATAGTGAAACCGTGGTATTGGTGTCGGCACAGAAGCCTGCTTCCAGGGGCTTGGCCAGAAGCTGAGGATTGGACACCGTGGCCGTAGAGGACAGACACCATGAAACATTAAGTATCCTGCCTGTACATGCATTAGCAAATCAGGTTATAATAAATTTGGTAATTTAGTGTTGAGTTTAAGGCAGACGGTATAGTTATAACAGATAGAAAAATTTTGGTTAAAGGAAAAGTTGAAATTAAAATTTATTTAGCTGTGAGAATTTAAACCGGGAGATAGCACGAGTCTCAGTCTGAAGAATAACACACACGCGGAAGTTTAAGTAAGATAAGAATTATAGTAATTATAATTTTGTTAAATGAAACTATCAAACATTGCTGATTATATATAATATTTAATTGTTTATTTCTAATTTGTTTTAAATAATTCTCTACAAGTTGTCTTCAAAACTTTATAATGTTAACTTCTGTCTAAATAATTGTTAATTTATAATTGTGTCAGAATTTTAAAAGATTTAATTCAATCTTAAATTTTAATTACAACTATTCTAGTCATTCTTATGTCAGATTCCATTATCTGTGATACATTTTATTATTTTTATTTTCAGTAATAAATTGTAGTCTTTTAAATGAAACCATAAGTGTTTTATTTTAATTGAATTGTGCATTTGAGAAAGCACTAAGCCAAAATAGCCATTTTTGGGTTTTATTAAAAATAAAGTAATATGGCCAAGCCTAATCGTTTCGCGATGAAAAGAACTAAGTCAGCCTACTGCATATGGGTGAAACAGCATATAGCCATTGATGATATTCTATAGAATGGCACTAAGTCACAGACTTAGTTCCTTTCACCACAAGTAGTATACAACTTAGTTCCGTTCTCCCCAAAAGATAGTGACAACCCAAATCACACTATCAAAGTTAAGTTCCTTTCCTCACCACAGCTACGCTAAAGTTCTCTCTATGGTATTTACTGTATTTACTGTATCTTTGTTTTGATACATGCATGTATGTACTATAAACAACATCAAGATGTGATTAATAGTTTGCATGCAGTGACAACCTGGAACTTATAAACAGAATGTGATAAAACATGCCAGAATGAAAGGATTGGAGCATGTGTACTATAAAGGAAAATATAAGGAAGTGAAGACCACCAGCAGTGACTGCAAGTAAGTACATGTAAAGTATTTTAATTTAGTGCAAAACATGCTATGTAGCATTAATTATGCCTTAGTGAAAAACATAATGTATTAATTAAATTAATTTTTCTTGCAAAAATTATGTATTTAACATTCTAATAAGTACAAACGTACACAAAATGGTTCTTATGAATATTAAAGTCTGTATAATAAACAGAATTTAACAAAAACGTACCGGAGTTTAATGCAACCATACATTAGAATTAGTGCATTCTCTCCACAGGTATTACAAAATGGTAACATATCTATAGTAATGTAATAATGGGTTGTATTTTCAAGTGTAAACAGAAGTGCGTCAAGATGGCTAGCGAAGAGTCATGGATAACCATATTGTCCAAGTTTTTGGACCTGCCCAACAAAAATACACGAGACCTGTTCCTGCAAAACATCATTGAGAAGAATGACATCAAAACCTGAAGGCCTAGAAATGAAAATGCAAAGCAGCGCGCTGCAAGTTTTTCTTATTAGCAGAAAGAAGGCATGTCGTACTGCTTTTTTGGACATGCACAGTATTAGTTAAAAGTGAGTATTTCGTATATTACGTCCCTTCTTCTTAAGGGTAAAACACCCACAGACAAACGAGGTAAGAATCCCTTACGGAGGGAAAGAGGTTAAATACTTAGATTCTTGTCTCACTGCTGTTAAGATGCAGAACACCCTGAGTGTGGAATTAGGTATAGCTTCTATAGGAAATATTTTGTTGAAAATTTTAAATATCGGTTTGGACGACCACAGATTGATGTCTGCAGCAAGTGTAAAGAGTTGTCTGCTAAACATAAGAGTCCACATATTTGCGAGTTAGCAAAACGTGTTACTCAACTAGAATATGATGTCCACAAAAGAAGAAGTAAACAGTTTTATAGGACTTTGCTGGATGTTTTGCAAAATTATGACGATAATGTTGCAGGTACAGCCTTTGATTTAATGCAAAATCTCCCTTTGCCAAACATCCCACTGCAAAAAGTATTTTATATGAGGCAATTATAGGTAAATGTCTCTTGCATCCATGACCTTTAAACAAACAACTCTGTATCTACATGTATCATAAAGGTCAAGCACATTAGGGTGCAAATGAAGTTAGTTCTATGTTAACAGATTATATTGGTGAATTTGTTTTTGAAAATGTCAAGCACTTGCACCTTTTATCCCATGGCTGCCCAGGCCAAAACAATAATCACACTATGTTACGGATGTGTCTTGGGCTAGCTGCATCACAGCGGTTTGCGACTATTAGGCAATATTATCCAGAGAGAGGCCATTCGTTTCTAGCCTATGATAAGGATTTTGGGGTGTTTAAGAAAGACCTGAAAAAATCTGATAGGATCTACACCATCCAGGAATATATGACTATTATCCCCGACTCCATGAAATCAATCAGTAGCACACCTTGGTGATCCCAAAACACTCTAAGTCATCTGTTTCTTGGTGCTGAATGTCCGTTTAAACTTTTTCGGCCAGTTTGGAGAATGGGTGTGCATCCACTGTTGCGATTGAAGTTTTGTTTCTTCATTATTGAAATGAATCCATGTTTCATCACCTGTCACAATTTGAGCCAAAAAGTGTTCACCATCGTCTGCGTAACGCAGCAAAAACGACAAGGCTGATGACATTTGCCGCTCCTTGTTGTTGTCAGTCAACATATTGGGTACCCATCGGGCAGAGATTTTGCTGTACTCGAGATTGTCTGTAACAATGGAGTATAAGGCTGACCGTCAAATAAGCAAAAATTGTTCAGACAGTTCTGAAATCCACGTAATTACAGTGCAAATTGAGGCATTTGACGTACAGATGTACCAGCTTTCCGATACCCTCTGTAAAGAATAAAGCCTCCTGCCAATTCAACCTTGTCCCCTGAAACCTTTGTTGTGATTACTTTAATTTTTCCATGGTATCCTCATTAATTAATACTCGTAATTGTACGCAAATCGACACGTAGTATTTACAGTCTTCCTCCGACCATGTGGAGCGGCCAAACTCGCACCTCAGTTGAAACTTGGTAATGGGAATGTTAAAATGGCTGCAATGATAAACTGTATGGCGAAATGCGAGATGCGTGGAGTCATCCGTTTCTTACAGGCTGAAGGGCACACTGCAGCAGAAATCCATCGCCGGATGAGTGTTGTGTATGGTGAAAACTTTATGAGTGATGGAGTTGTGCGAGAGTGGTGTTGGATATTCCGCGAAGGCCGTAATGATGTTCATGATGAAGGTGGCCAAGAGAGGAAGTTGGTAGCAACAGACGAAACAGTTCAGAGGGTTGGCAACAGACGAAACAGTTCAGAGGGTTGATGCAGTTATTCGTGAGACGTCGATTCACAACTTCAGAACTGTCTGAACAATTTTAACTCGTTTCACGGTCAGCCCTATACTCCATTGTTACGGACAATATCTAATACAGCAAAATCTGTGCCCGATGGGTACCAAAGATGTTGACTGACAACAACAAGGAGCGGCGAATGGCATCAACCTTGTCCTTTTTGCTGCATTACACAGACAATGGTGAACACTTTTTGACTCAAAACGTGACAGGTGATGAAACATGGATTCATTTTGATAATGGAGAAACAATACTTCAATCACAACAGTGGATGCACACCCATTCTCCAAACAGGCCAAAAAAGTCTAAATGAACATTCAGCAACAGGAAACAGATGGCTACAGTTTTCTGGGATCACCAAGGTATGCTGCTGATATCATGGAGCTAGGGACAACAATCAATGCTGCTGCATACTGCACGACACTATGATGGCTGCGACATTCAATACGCAACAAATGAAAAGGAATGCTCACATCTGGTGTTGTCTTGCTTCAAGACAATGCCCAACCGCATAATGCCGCCGTAACACAACAACTCCTTGCGAGTTTTCGATGGGAAGTATTTGATCACCCTCCTTACAGTCCGGATTTGGCACAGAGTGACTTCCACCTTTTTCCCACGTTGAAAAAGTAGTTTGGAGGATGACGCTTCAACAGCCATGATGAACTGAAGGACACTGTTAAAATGTGGCTGAATAGGCAGGAGGAATCATTCTTTGCAAAGGGTACCGTCAAGCTGGTGCTTCGGTACGACAAATGCCTCAATCTGCACAGTGATTACGTGGAAAAATAGTATAAAGATGTACGTTTCTTTTGACGTTAAACTAATTTCCTAATTCATTCCAGTATTTTTACTACAGTCGATCGGAGGTTGAAAAAAAAATAATCCTTGTACTTCACAGTAAAACTTAAATAATCATATTACTGCAAAGGTTGGAGCTACTGTAAATGTAAGAGCACAGTGGCTGGGTCTTATGATTTGTGTTCAATGTACAAACAACAGGGTGTCTACCAGAAAGAAACTGTTGAAACAGAATTAATTAATAGTGCAACACGGTTGACAATTGTCATTATGTTTCCTCCAATATATAGCGCGAAGCATGTCTAATTAAAAATGTGTAATCAATATATACCTAAATTTAAGTTGTCTTTATGACAATGACTATGATAACTAATATACAAACTAATTATTTATTTTACTTGCACAGTGCATGAGAAAAACTAGTAGTGTAAACATGCACGTTTGACAAATGATTCGCCTAGAATCAAACGCACAAAAATAATTTTCGTGACTTATACCAAAATATGTTTCAAATTAGTGACTATTGTGAGACTTTCGTGACCTTTTTCACAATCCGTGACTTTTATGGGACTTTCGTGACTTTAGTGACCTAGTAGACACCCTGAACGAATAAGTTGATATGTAGTGATACAAATTCACTGAAAAAACACAACAATGTAAACAAAAATGAAATTACTAATCACACATTTTAGCATATATTTCTTGTTTAACATTAGAATAAAGGTAACTTGTAGCATTGTAAAATAACAGTTTTGTTTAATGTTGGGTTAAATTCAGGCATGTATTATAATTAATATGTATTTTTATAATATTCTAGCTAAATAGTTACTTTTTAGTGGTCTCTGTTTTGGAATGGACAAGTAGACAAGTTATGAGTTTTAATAGTACAGAAAAGCTTAGAATTCAGTTAGAGAGTAATCAAAAATTTTATTACCAGTTGGCCTTGGGCGGGGTAACATTAGCTTTGTTTTATGATCTGGTTGATTCCAGTCAGTTTTTGCGTTATTTCAGAGTTGCTGCACTATATTTTCAATTAGGCTCTAGAGGGGTCAGTGGTATCACAATCACGTGATGCCAGCCAAGCCAATAAGAGTACTGCCTGTGGTGACGTGTGTGACCCGTTTTAGAGAGTTTTGCTTCCGCCATATTAGATTAATAAGGAATGCCATAGTGTGTGGTCATGTCGTGAGGCTGCGACCCAATTTTGTTATAATGTAGTTTGTTTTAAGAACCAACTGTTTACAAATTTTATGGTTTTGTTACCATCTACGTGATGTTAGTAAAATTCCAAATGCCTAGGCTTATGTCATTTGGTGCAGAATCATCTGCAAAGTAAAACATTCAAACAGCCTGAGCTTTTATATATACTATTTTCCTGTTTAACTATGGTGTGGAAAGTTAAATCCGAACCTTGTAGGTTATCGTGATCTTTAAACGTTTCTTGCAATGGGTTCGTATTAAAAACATAAGTTTTTTTTGGACATATGCCATTGCACATGCAATGGCGTATGTCCAGAAAAACTGTTACGTTTGTTTACTTGTACGTTATGTTAGTATGTTAGCTCTCCCCTTTCCACCTCTCCAACGCTAATAAGGGAGTGTTTGACCATGCCAAGAACCAGTGCTAAAGTCCTAGATATTGAGCGCTGACTAAAATCTCTTCACTTCCCCCGTCACCTCTTTTCCAAATTTTCCTATTTTCTCACACATTAATACTTCGGAATGACTTTCGTTTATTTAGAGTATGGATAAATATAGACAATCATACCCAAAGTGTCAAATCACATAGAAATGCAAAAGAGAATTTATTTATAGTAATCTGCCCAAACCCCCATCCTCTCAGAAATGTTGGCACGATTGAGACACACTAGTTGCAGCACTTTTGCTTCTAAAACATTGTCTCTTAAACCATAAAACAACATTTTTTTCTTAAATGTGTCACATTTTTGTGAACTATTTCACACGTGTGTCCTCAGCTGTACCGTGTAACTCGGGTCCCGACATGATACGCTGGAGCGACCCTCACATGCCCGAGTCAATCAGTAACTAATCCCCTTCACTTCTCCTAACGCCAGTCACATGACAGTAGTGTGTGACCTGTCGCAAACTATGGTCTGCCCAAATTCATGTCTATCTTGCTACATTATAGTTGTTGAAATCGACATAAATGCCACAGTTTCAGTAAGAATGTCATTCCTTTTCATTCACAGATATGTACCTGTTTCGGAAGCCTTGCCTGGTGCAAGCACACTATGAAGCAATATGAGCCTGTGGAGAGGAGAATAAACATAATGTTAGTGAGAGGAGGATATCGGAGGCCATATTGGCATGGCATTTCCATTTTGTCTCATCTATTGTGTCTTTACTAAACACAAAAAAATCTGCTCAAGAATTTTAACCATTGAACAACAGAGAGAATTGTCAAACTTCACCAGAGGAGGGGGAGGCTCTGTTGCCAAGTGATATCTTGTCCCTTGCCACATCCTACCTCTCCCCTATTAACTACATGTACCACGACCCACCACCACCCCTCACCATCTCTGTGATACGAAGAGTGTGTATGAGTTTCAAAGTTCAACATTTGACACATGGGAACAACATAGAGATGAGAGAGAGAGAGAGAGAGAGAGAGAGAGAGAATTGTGCTTAGTGAGAAACACGTAAAACTGGCATGGCGTACAAGGTTCTTGTTGTAGTCTTTTTCCTAAGGGACTTCAATCAGTGATACAAAATGTTATTTTTGCATAGTATGATGTAAAGGCAAACACATGCATCTAGTTTTGCACTTTACAACTTCGGGTGATATTTTCATATTTAACAGCAGTCTAAAATGTGTCATTTTTAGCCATTTTGAGACCCAAAATCATGTTTCTAATAAGCCCACTATATTTTTAAAATTAAAGAGGCATAGTTTCAAGTGTGTTTTCTGTTTGTAGACAACAACAATAAAAATAATTTAAGCAGATTTGCATTGCACAAAATATTCCAGATATGCTACTACACCATCTATGCGTCAGCCTCAGCTTGGATGTACTGTTTTCACGTCAAATGCAAACACATACACATTTCAAAATACGACATACCTACTAATGTCTTATTTTAAGTTAGTGACAAAATCATAAAGATATTACCTAGCAACAGTTCCACAAAATCTTTTAAAAGTTACAGTGTCTTGCGTAGCACAAAATCATTTGGTTTAAAAGGATTCTGTGGTATTCAGGTAAAGGAGTATAACTCGAAAAACGAGAAAATTGTGTTTAGTATTTGAACACAATATACAGGTTACTTTCTAGGTCCGAGTAAAAGGCTATTAACTCTTATGGTTATGAGAAAGTAAAAAATTAAATTTGTATGTTTGTATGTTCCATTACACACAGCATAACTTCAATCTTTCTTTTTTGATTTACACAATACACCATTTTTTTACTTATGCCACTTTACCCAAACACCATAGAATTTAAATACATTTTCTCCGGCATCTAGCATTTTGAATTTTTTATAACTACGACTAACTGAAGTCATCAATGCAATTTTTTTTTAATAAAGTGTACATAAGTGAATTTCAACTTAAGGTGGCCACCTGGATGGACTTATTTTGTGCGTTCAAGACCTATAAGTGCTGAAGCTATAAAGGCAACGTAACACGGACATCACGCATTCCCATAGCCTCCAGGCACAAGTCACTGAACTATCATACAGTCTTCTTGCCAACAACTAGCCTCTACGAAACAGTCAGCGGCGACCCTATCATTTTATAAGGCATTATAAATTTTAACAAAGTTTATCACATGCCTATCTATACCTTTTAAAAAATTCTGCGTAAAGGCTTTTACACCTAAAAAGGACCACAAAGACATCAATTTTCACAATTTTTTTTGGTAAAAAAAGAGGTGGTGGACCTGAAGAGGGTATACACGTGCGTTATTTATAAGAAGATATTAATCACACATGTTGAGTAAATTTTGAATAATCTAGTAATGGCCAAAGCTCTGTGCACTGCTCGGCGCTTAGGCCGGCAGTTACCTTAAGTGGGCCCCCTACTGCATGCTTCAAATGTGTTGCACTGTGTTCGAAAGTAGGAGTAACAATTCCAAATGATTCCATTGTGCTAATGTGTGAAAAGAATACACACTTTGGACAAGGACAGAATGTCATTGTTCATACATTATGTTCATTATAAACACTGTTTTTAATGCCAGTCTCTATGGTTTAGTTGGTTAGGCGCCAGTCTATAATGTGAGAGGTCCTGGGTTCGAATCCTGGCATGTACATGGATGTTGTGTTGTCTTTTCACCTCACTTCACAGTCACTTGCTCTTAAGACCTTGTCGTCATAGGGTCACAAAAAACCATCTCATCTCACAGTTTTTAAGCATTCTAAATAGCTAAAAATTACCTTTTAAAACTACCTTATTACAAAATGTACTTACCAAATGTATGTGAAACTCTTAAACACGCAATGAAATTTACTATAGATGGTTCGGGATAAAGTGATAACTTTTGAAACCCTAGTTACATTTTTCTTTTCAGATTATTTACAGTTTCCTGCTTAATTTTAATATAAACAAAGCTACATAATTAACAGTCAAAGACGATAGATTATGCCACAATGGAAAGTTTACGTCTGAGGTCACCATATATATTTTACAATTATTATTTTAGACAAGAGGACTTTCAAAAGTGTTCACTTAATCGCAAACCACCTAAACAAACTTTCTACAAATAAGATTAAATATCACAACTTAAAGTGCAATAGTAAAAATGGTTCAGTAGGAATCTTGTCCTCTAGTTCAGCACTCATAGTGATGCGGCACTTGATGCGAGATTATATAGGTTATCCATTACCCATATTAGCTTCGTCACTTCTGAGCCTTTAATATGCCGGTAGACGGCACCCTTAACATGTATATCAGATGTAGCTACCACAAATACTCTATTTAATGAAATGTATCAATGTTTTAAGTGCATGAGCACGGATGAAGTTGAATCTATATATATCAGTGAAGTTGAACGGGTCTTCCGACCCATTAGTTTCGTTTAGTGCCGGGAGTGAGCCTAGGAGGTGATGAGGCCTTGTTCTGGGATTAGGGTAGTTTCAGTTTGGAAGTAATATTTAGGGTCCCTTTCTCTCTCTCTCCTCTCCTGTATCGGGCATATCGCAGTCGTTCTCCATTTGACGGTTGTTCCTTCTGCTCAAGTGGCCAACGAGCAGATTGAATTGCTGTGGAGAGCAGGGTGGGCTCTCAGCCTGAGGGAGGGTTAAGTGTGGGGAGGGGGGAGGCTTGACGGAGTTGAGCATGCGGGGCATAGTTCATTGCTATCTTGGCTCTTGATGACATTGGATGTCGCAAACGTGGGTGGGTTACGCGAGGTAAAAACCGCCTGGATAACCTTGTCGACTTCGAAACTGTTGAGTGGTAGCTGAACAATTTCTTCAGAGCGACAAAGTCTCGGGTTGGGAACGACTTGCCGAGGACAGAAATATCCCGAGCGTCGCAACAAACTGGCTTTCGTGGGTTTAGAAAGTGAGTCCATGCCTAGTGCAGACGAGACGAGGGAGAGGATGATGCAAGGTATGTTGCGGCGAATCCCTTTTTAGTCAGTTCCTTTTGATAGGAGCAGTCATGGCACTTTGAAATGATGGAATGAAGATTCACATTTGGCAGGGAAGTTTCCTCATGTTATTACAATTTTGTTAATAACAGCACGAAAAGTTCAACAACTTAGACTTTAAAGTAGTGATTTAAAAATCTTCAGAGCAGGAAGTTCTTCAAACAGGGGTGTCACGGAATTGTGTCAATGGTGAATATTGCAAAGGATTTACAGTAAAATGTGTCAAGAAAGAATAATGTTGTTCTCAATGGAGTTTTAAATTACAAAAGTGAATTATATTAGGATTCATGTATTAGATTGTTCTGATATGTACCAACTTCTAGTATAATACTGGTTATTGGTAGAGATACATATTTAAAATTTGACGAATTGTGCCTAATCTTAAATGGATTTTGGTTCAATTTCCCTGGGCCACTCTGCTCTTATAGAGTGGTTGCCTTTTCATAGATTTGAGTTAAATGAGAAAACAAGACATTAGAGTATCTCCATGATGGTAGATAGTTTTATCATAATATTTCAGGTGTTTAGTTTGCCAATTATGGCGGAGCCTTCAGACTTTTTGTATCGCCTGGGTAGGGCCGACTTGCAATTGTATTTGTTGGAACAAGCGGTACAGTATGGAGAAGACGAGATGGCTATTACTTAGTGTGAGCGTGTTTTAACTTGGTTTAAAGAAACAAAGAGTGAGGGTAAACAGGACATCGCAAGAGCTTCTGGGGGAAGCGTAAAATTAAAAGAGGAGGATAAATGGATTAGAGACATTTTGAGTAATTTTCCTGTTGTGGAAGAATGTGATGTAGAGGCAGCATTGAATTTCAGTATATGTTTGCAAAATATTGTGGTGTTGTTACTAGTATCGGAAAGCCTTGCTGAAAGGATTGATTGTAAAATGTTTTGGTCCGCATGCGCAGGCTTCAACTGAAACTTTATCTGAAGGAGAAGGGGAATTGTTGAGACTTTCGTGCAGCACATGCGAGCAAGTGTTTGTCCCCCTAGTGTGTTGCGACTGTGCTATAAGAAATGCATGTTAGGTAATATGTCACCCACAACTAGGAAGGAGTATGGTATGGGTCTCATTTCTGTCACGTTAGTAGAATTACGACATCTAGCTGTGAAAACTCAGAGTAAGAAAGAGCAGACAAATGAGTATCAGAAGGAATTTACGAAACTAAGGGAAAAAGGAGAGAGTGGGTTAAAAGGGAGAAAGAGTTATGAGCGTTGAAGACCCTCAAGGACAAACGGAGCGGTCATGTTGTCAAAGGGCAGGAGTAGTGAGGGTCGGCGGAGATAGAGATAAGCCCGAAAGATTTAGCCGGTGCACTAACTGCGGGCTCAGAGGTAATTTGATTGTGGAATGCCGTAGACCCGTAACAAATTATAGAGAGAGGAAATGTTTTGCAGGCGGGGAAAAAAAGGACACCTTATGTATGACTGTCCAGAAAACTTGCAAGGGCCTGGGATAGGGTTTTTAGTAAATAAGCCAGATAGCAGAGATTTCCGGTTAGTGATAAATCATGCTAAGTTAAATAGTAGAGTTCCATTAAAGCCCATTCCTCTGCCGGCCGTAGAGAGTGAATTACAACATTTAGGAAATGCCAAAATATTTTAAACCTTAGATTTAAATAATAGTTTTTTCCAAGTGCGATTGCACGATGACTGTAGGAAGTACACCACTTTTAGCACTCCATGGGTGCAATATGAGTTCACACGTGTACCAACGGGAACGAACTTCGGCAGTCTAGTTTTAAGTCAAGTTTTGAACCAAGTGCTGTCAGAATATAAATAGAAGTTTGTGTTTCAGTACACTGATGACAAAATTATCTATAGTTAAACATGGGAGGAACTCTTGGAACACATAAGGAAAGTATTGTTAAAGTTACGTGAAATAGGCCTGATGATTAACACTAAGAAAATGTTGATAGGAAAAGAGGCGGTAAAGTTTATGAGCTACATTGTTGTGAGATGTCAACAATTTTCATGAGATGATAGGATACTAGGCCCAGCTTATTCCTAGGTTGTCAGAAATCAAAGCGCCCTTAAATAGATTAAAAAGGAAAGAGGTTGTATTTGCATGGGGGCCAGAACAGGAGAAATCCTTTAAACGGATGAAAAAAATTCTGTGTGAGGAACCAGTTTTAAGTTTGCCTAACATCAATGAACATTTTAGTTTACATGTTGATGTGTCGGCAATAGCCTTAGGAGCAATTTTAAGTCAGACGGAAAAGACAACCGGGCAGTTGAGACCAATAGTGTTCGCGAGTAAATCTTTAAGTGATAGTGAATGTTGCTCAAGTGCATATGAGAAAGAATATATGGCTTGCCTGTTTGGGATGGAAAGGTTTCAGAGTTTCCTAGAAGGGACTGAATTTGATCTATAAACGGATAACCAAGATACACCTTGGAACCTAGATCACCCAAATTAGCTGGTTAAACTTGGATGCTGGGTACTGTGCTTAATTCAATTTATATATTAAATATATAATGTGAAATGGGTAGCCAATCCCGTAGCAGCCACACTTTCAAGAATGTATGACGAGAATTTTTATAAGATTGAACAGCAGGATTAAAGCGAAATAACAAGTTCATTATTATTATGTCCTGAATCTTTTGAGTTGATAGAAAGGTTCTAACTGGAGGATGATAGGTGCAGGCAAATAGTTGAATATGGGGCAGGATGTACCATTTGTAAGAGAAAATGATATATTATCAAGTGGATGGTAGCGCAAGGAAAAGGATAGTAGCCCCCGAGGTTGTTCATAAAATGATTTTGAGATACACCATGATTTACTGTGTGGTGCTCATTTAGGGATGAATAAAACTACTAATAAGATAAGTGATTTTTTTTGGGAAGGAATGAGGAAAGATATAGCGGAGTATGATAAAAGTTGTGACAGGTGTTAAAAGTTAAAAACTCCGATGAACACCAAATTGGGGTTGTATGCGGCTGAGAAGCCTCAATGACCATGTGTCAAGGTGCCTATAGATATCTTTAGACCCATCGTGAGATCCAAAAAGAGTATGATAGTTTTGGATATGTTTTCGAAATTTGTTTATCTATTACGGACACAAATTTTAAAGTCTGCTGATTTAGTAAATAAGTTAGAAAATTTTGTTTGAAAAATTTTTGGGAAGCCGTGGAACTAGTTTCCGATAATATGGTGCATTTCACCAGTCAGAACTCGAAACAGATGAGTTTCATGTGGGGCATTTCACACTCCTTTAGTAGTCTGCACTTTCCTCAAGGGAATCAAGTAGAGCTTGGTCTTCGACCGATTGATTCCTTCGCCGAGGCCGAGGGTTGGAGGAACCCCGAAGGACTTCAGTACACTATGTGATCGGTTAAGTAGCCTATTTGTGTGTTGGCAGAAAAGTAGGTCCAAGCTGAGTCACACAAAGTCATACAGAGTAACTTAATTTATTGTAATGTCGGTCAGTCTCCAAGTTGTGTCTTTGACCCCCCCCCACAACCTGTTGTTTTATTCATAGATTAATATGTCCCCAAGTAAAGTATTCTAGTGTTTAATGGGCAGTTGCTAATCAACTTCCAAATAAGTGTGAATTTTAAAGATAAAGTTTTGTGTTTCCCTTCGTGGCAGAAACCGTTCCTTGTTTTTTTTTTTTTTTGAAGTTATAACAAATAGATTTGTAATTGTAATCCGTTGAGGGCCATTTAATGTAAAACTGTTTGCTCAGTGTACAAGCTGATGAATCACCTTTTTGTAAACCTTTTGTGTTAATACAGAGTAGTTTAGAACCCGACATTCTTGGTATTTGCCTTTATTTAATTAATTACTCTTGAAAGGTACTATTTTCCCCTAGTAGAATAAGTAAAGTCTTAAACGTTGGTAAGTAAGTAATTATTTGTAGATTATAAGGAAAACTTGCAGACCATGAAAATATCCCATTCCCCTATTTTAAACATGTTTACCTCTCGCTACCCCTATGTTACAATTTTTTTTGCATTGTAGCAATAAATGTACGTGTGTGTGTGTCTGTTGTGTGCAAAATAATTAAAAAAAGGATGTGAAACTTTAGCATATTTGTGAATGCAATAATGATATTGACAGTATAAACTTAAAATATTTGTAAGAATTATAAAAACGACAGTTTTTAATAGTGTATCACTACAAAAAGATAGAAAACAATTAAAAAGTGATTTGATAAGTTAATCACATTTTTATATTTTTTATATATATATTTTTTTAATTTTTAGGCTATATGCAACAAGTGCTCACCTCATTCTATTATATATATAAACACACACACACACACACATATGTATATATCTCCAAACAATTCTCGTTAGAATGTCAAAATAAAATTGTCCTGGCTGTAATATATAATACAACTTAAAAAAAATTAAAGATTAAAATTTTCAATTTGCTAAAAAACCTCACTCCACAGGGTTTCTAACTCTAGATATAACCTCCCTAGCCAAAGGGTTAAAAGTAATGACAGATGAGATGTATGTAGCAACCCTCATCTAATTACCTATTTACAAGCAAATATAAAATGTTTGGATAATTTGTAGATTGGACAATTAATTCATATTAAAAATTAAATATGTCATGTAGTAGGGTGTTAAACCCGCGAGAACTTGGCTAACAGACAAGTGTGAAATTTTTGCTTACTAATAACAATATGGTATTTTCAGCCATTATTGAGACTGATAATATTAATTAGGTCCTTTAATATGTACTTATGACATTTTCACACTTGGTAAACAATATGTTTATTTAAATTATTTGTGAACTAACAATTTGTTTTATAATATATAGAGCATCACAACCTTACATTGCAGTACAGAGCTTATGGCACGCATTGTTGCCAGATTGCAGCAGTGTTACAAAGTTCTGGAGATGTATTTCAATCTTCATAATTCCGAGTGTTTTTACATTTTTTAATTCTGAGTGCTTTTACATTTTTTAAACTGATATCATTGTAACTGTATAAGATTAACCTTCAAAATACGTATCTAATCACATTTTTTTTACATAAATTTAAAATATGAAAAAGTTCACATACTCTACTGATATGGATTTATTAGATTAGTAATTAATAGGCAATTCATAAACTAATTATCATTGCATACGCTACCTATTAATCATTATAGCTATTCCCGATAAAACATGAGATTTCATCCATAGGTGTAGCATCTGTCTGAAGACAAGAATATGGTTAGGGTAGTAATGATGATTATGAAATTGATGATGGAAAGCTAAATGTCATGTACAAATGAGAAAACATGTGTTTGTCATTCTTTACTTTAGCTAAAATTATACAGGGTGTTCGAAAAGTAATGCATCAAAATGAAACCACGCGAGGGGGTGGGGTTTGTGACCAATTTGAGATGGGGAACCCGTGTCCGGAAACGAACCGTTACGCCCCTGTGAGCAAATTTAATTTCAGGTAAGTCTGGCAACGTCGCGCAAGCTGAAAGACATGATTTGACGGCTGGTTCTTGAGTGGCTTCT
>PNEQ01081841.1:0-25816 GCA_003012365.1 Medauroidea extradentata | reverse complement strand
AAAGTCACGATACCTTCGAAAATTCAGTACAGTATACCTATTAAAGCATGATTTTTGAACCCTTCAAAATGGGGCTGTGTTTTTTTTTTCAGACAAATCTTACTAGGAAAACTATGCGTAAGGTACGAAAATAGGAACATTTGGACTTTACACGATATATTATTCAAACAAAATTATATGGTCACAGGTTACAGTCTCATAGAAAATATTAATAATAGTAAATCACTGCAAGCAAGTAGTGTGTCTTGACAGTCGAGATAAAATTGTCAGTATAATGCGACGGTCTGCGGCACCCTTATAGCTCCATCGGACATATGCGTCTTACACACAAGCAAACGTCTCACAGGGAGGCCTCTTAGGAAAATATTATTACATAAACAAATACAGTATTGAAACTTATTCCGTACAAAAAAATTTTTTTTCAGGTGGAAAGAGGCCATCAGGAACGATGCCAAAAAAGAGCTATAAGAAAAAGAGCTCTTGAAAATTTGCAAACTATTTCCCCTAAAAAAAAAAAGAAAAGTAGACACATGTACAGCTACCGAAGAAAGCTTCTCAGTATCTGAAGTAACTACATCCGTCAACAAAGACGAAGAAATAAAGAAACTACAAATGGAAATCGAGCGACTAAAAAGAAGTGTTGCATTTCTTGAGACATCTATAAGGAAGCGCGATGCAGCCCTTAAGAATGCAAAAACTATAAACCTTGCGAAATCCATTGAAAGGACCAGAACATCGGAACTAGTCAGACGAGAAACGAACAAGGAAGTGGAGAGAATATTGGCAAAATGTTTCACTCGAGGGCAGATAACATGTTTACTGCGTGGAAATAAACGATTTAGATGGGTGCCGAAGATATAGCAAGTGCTTTGACTCTACGGGCACTTTCTAAAAAGGCGTACATGTATTTAAGAAAGCGTAATGTTCCATTACCGTGTCGCTCTATTCTACAAAAGTGGACTGAGGATTTCAAATGTAGGCCAGGCATTTTGAAAGAAGTATTGTACTTACTGAAGGCAAAGTCTGAGACATTCAACGATATGGGAAAAATTGCTGTGTTAATGTTCGACGACATATAGATGGCCGAATCTGCTGTAATTCGTCGGATGATGTTGTAATAGGACCACATCTAAATGTTCTAGTTGTGATGATTCGTGGGCTTTTCATGGGTTGGAACAGCCTACATTTTATGACTTTGACGTGACAATGACGAGTGAACTGCTAAAAAACATAATAGTTCAGGTTGAAGAGTGCGGTATAAATGTTGTAGCAGTAGTGTGTGATATGGGCGGCAAAAACTCGAAAGTGTGTTCTTATGTATAATGTGCTCCGTATTAAAGAACAATGTAGCCTAATACATTCCCTCATGAACAATTTAAATTAACTTAACAATACGTCGCATAGCAAATAAATCTTGTGTTATAACTGGCAGCTATACCTACGAGTGTTTGTCAAGTCAACAATAACAGACGCAGATAGAATGTTCGAAAAGCATTTCTTGTGTGACGAGTAGATATTTTCCTGTGTGTACCGAAACGACGATAAATTACTTTGTTAAAACAGTATAGACTACAAACTGCCAGAAGACTGGAATATGGTAACTATTTCTCAGTTCATTTATCTATCAATGTGTTTTATTATACTATGTAATTTAATACTGGTGGGGTAGCTAACTTACTCCTGTCAAATTTTAGGTTTATAGTTATAATTTTACTTGTCGTGAAGAAATTGAATATTTCTATTTTAGCTCTACTATATAGGCTATTACAAATGTCTTTTAATTACACCAACACATTTTACATACACTTTATTAATTTGCTGTTCGTAAAAAATCAGGAACTTATTATTTTTTTAATCAAAAATTTTACATATCTGATTGCATCTAAAATTGTCATTATTTTACGGGTTATTTTTTGCGGCTGGGTATTGTTTTTTTAATGGCTTTCTATAGTCATAATTTTTAACCCGGCGATTCTAAATTACAGAAAGAGAGGGGATTTTTTTTTTTTTCGAATTGGACGGTACTACTCCACATTTACAGCTAGTTTGTTGTATAAAGAATAACTGTATATGTGTTTTTTTTCTTTCTGATTTTGCATATGTTTGGGAGGATTTGTTTAGTTAAGCGGCAATGTACGTAACATGTAGGCCTATTTCATACCTCACTACTGTTAAAAATAACTATCACAATTATTTCGGAAAACTGATACAAAAAAAACAACAAAGAACCCTTACGTCTACCAGTTGTATTTATGGAACTTTCCGTAAACATAGGCGATTTTTACAGACACGCTCAAAGTCAATGCCTGTAATGATAAGTAATTTTTTAAAGACAGGTTTGCACTGTGAATGTACTTAGTTAAATTCCGTACGTAGTTTATTATTCAGTGAACCGATTCTCATAAATGAGTGGTTCGTTTCTGTTAGCAGGTCCGTATATTCAGAGAAAATTTTGTGATACATGCTTGTCTATAACAACTTTTACATGAATTTTTAATTTTATAATAATTTTGTATTGTGTTGCAAAGCTATATATACCACAATGCCTTTGGACTAAATATGAGGGATATTTACTTCTACTGAAATACTTTTATCATTTCGTGTATATTTAGTTGCGATTTTTAAGATTATATTTTACAGAGCTTAATTAAACATCTCGTATGATTGAGCAAGTTCGTCGTTGTTTAAATGTTATTACTTAAATCAAATTTTCTACAATGTCGTTTTCCATGGGTTCATGGCAATTCAACAATAATGCGCACAATTAAGCCACTTGTGAAGATACAAATAAAATTATCTTTATGTTTACACATAACAGAAAACTTTCAGTTCACTAACAATACCTACTGTTCTGAAATTAACACAATTAATGGAAATGTAAAATGTACTTTCACAATACACTGTCATATCGATCGGCGTAGTATAAAAAATAAAACCTTTATAAAAACTTGATATTACTATTATTATTTTCAAAGAGAGCTTGTTTCGAAGCAATAGTCAAGTATGTGCGATAGAATGGAATCGTTTCGCTGGAATGCCTTGGCGTGTAGTAATGTTGCGACGCGCAGCACAGCAGAACTTCTAAAACATATCACCCTGCCTACAGAAGATTATTGAACTTAGAGGGGATTTGTTTGCAGAATATTATAATGTCATATTTACTTCCAACGTCAGTGGTTTAGAAATTTCATTTATCTTGAAACACATGTATTGAGAACGGTTTTTAACAAACTGTGTTTCACAACGTTTTTTAGAGAAACACCAATTGAGAAATTAAAATTTTTTACAGATCAACTAGGACACTTTCGATAAATATAAAATGTCCGTAGGAAGCGTCATGTTATGTAGGACTGATGGTAAAATTTTGATGAAATTTGTTCATATTTTGATGTCTAAATAAGCGAGTTGAATGAGAAGTTGCACCAGCGCTTTAGCGCAGTGTGCGTGGCGCGCCGGACGTGTGTCTTTACTGTGACGTCATGTATGATAGCCAATAGCCTGCAAACAGCCTGAATGGCCCCCCCTGGGCAGCCATATGGTCGTGTTTAATGACACGGAAGTTTTTTTTTTTTCCTTGCTGCGAGGCACGTTAGCAAAGAGTAATGCTCTATGGAAAACGTCGAAAAAAAATAAGTTAGTAAACATTTTTCACAAAGAAATTCTTTGGCTTGCATAGAGAAAGGAGCTCGGCAATACACAATTTACTCAGTCTTAGCAACATAATGTTTGTTATTTATTATTGCTGCATATAATTCAGACGATCAAACGTCAGTTTATTTCTCTGACCAAGAAGGTATACAGCACACTGTAAATTAATATTGTAGTAACATTTCAGTTCTTGTATTTTCTTTTTATGTTAACACGTACGACACTAAAAATAAAGAACAATTATCATGTCTAATCACGTTACTCCCGAAGCAAATGAAACACGTGATCATGTAAACGAGGTTATTGAGGCAGTTGTGGCAGGCTCATGCGTTAACACTCAGTCAGAAGAGACAATGAATGAAGCGTCTAGCGGTTTGATTAACATGACGCAAAGCATGATGTTGACTTTAAATCAAATGCAGCAGAGTCAGGAGGGCCTACGCGCTGAGTTGAGAACGGAGTTACGTAATTCGCATTCTCTACTAGAAGCTATATCCCAAAGAGAAGTACACCAGTTACGAAATGAGACACAAGAAAACCTTGACAAAGTAGATACGTTGAGTACACATTTGACAACACGCATGGCTAGTGTAGAGAGTGATACTGAACGAGTAACAAACGTGATTACTGTGGTACAAGATACTGTCCGTGAAACAGAGTGCAGGTTGAATACGTTAGATGATAGGTTAGAACAACAGACTGAAGTTTTAAATTCCGTGCAGAATGACATAACGGACGTACAAGTTACTGTTCAGAACGTAAAACTGCAGCAGTCTGGACAACAGATAATGATGGATGAACACATTAAGAACCATAGGGATGTATTAAGGATGGAGCTAGATAATCTTTCGCATCAACTTGACGAGAAATTACGTTTAGCAAAACTTCATCTGCAAGACGAAGTTCAAGAATTAGTGAAACTGAGGGATCGCCAGGGCATGTGTACGCCTAACTCAGGAAGCCCCGAACAGTGCATTGAACCTAGGACGATACGTGGCGTAAACGATTACGAAGCACCTAACCAAACATACCAGCAGAATCAAATGAAAACTATGACCGGTATTACACCTTTAGCAACAACTGCAGCCATTTTCCACCATCCATTAAGGCAATGGACACGTGACAGTCCACGCTTCTGTAACTTAGAATCAGAGAATCCTATGGAATTCTTAAGGAAGTTTGATGACTATTGCCAGTTATTCGAACTCAATGACGCGGAACGCTTAAAATGCGTGGGTTTTGCACTGCAAGGAACTGCGTTATACTGGTGGGATGTGGAAAAGACCACCACACATTCTTTCGCAGAGTTTAAGAGTAAGTTTCAACTACAATACTGGAATTCCCGTACTCAGGGGTTAATGCGCTCTAAACTGCATGCCGTAAAGTACGATAGTAAGAACAGTAAGGGAGTTGAGGCACACGTAAGTCGTATGTACGAACTCAGTAGGCACCTGAATCCACCAATGTCCGAGCCCGAGCTGATTTCGATGATAACAGCTCAAATGCCCGTCTCGTACCAGATATCCTTGATAGGTCGAGAACATTTAACTTTTGCCAAATACCGAGACCAACTCGTCAGACTCGATAATCTGGAACGTCAATTAAGGTGTCAAAATTCTAGCTCCCGTGATAAGAACACGAACCAAGTACTCCAGTCTAATACATGGAACCGCCGAGAAGATACTCAACAGAGGACCGCGCGGCTGAATACGATGCATGTGGAAGAACGAGAATCCCCCGGAAAGAAGAAACATTTTAAGAGTGGGTATAATAACACATATCAGAACCAACGTAGCTCTTGGAGAGGGCGCAGCAAGTTCAGGCGTGGATATTATAACAACTACCAGGAAAACAATCGATATCCTCGCGACAGAACACCCCACCTAGCAGAGCATCGATGTGAAGAGGTACAACTGACAGAACCAAGGCCAACGCCAAGTAATAGTCCTAGGCGGGGAAGAAGAAGATTCGATGGTGTGGCAACACAATCACATTGCAATGGTTATTTTCACAGGCAGGAACCGTTAAATCCCTCAGCACCTGTATTTTCGTCACCGAAAAATCATTTATCCAGTTTTTCGCAAAAACCGAATACTAATGTGAAATCTGAGTTGCAGCAACAATTAAACGGATGTTAGCTGGTGATGTAGGTCTCTGACCGTCAGCTTCTACGGCCGTACTAGCACTTAAGAGGACTGCTGAGAATTCCACAACTATACCCAGAAACTAGAATTGAACATCACACATTCCGAAACTATACAGTTAGCAAGAGCTAGGTTGATATCTACAGCGAAACGAAGAAACACACAAGTTAAAGTTTCCAAAATAAGTCATGGGCCTTACAAAATTTCCAGAGTTGTTCAAGGTAATTGCTACGAGTTACAACATGTGGATAGCGAAAAGATTAAAGGACGCTACAATTTGACCCAGCTCCGCAAATATACGAAACCTGTATCTCATTCTATCGAAAGGGAGAACCAGTAACAATATTATGTTATTTCAGTAGGAGAAAGATGTGTGATACCAAATATAGATTTTGTACCAGTGGTGAGGACATTAGCAAGCTATATATTATATTCTATTGTAATGTGATGATATTTTTATATTTTTGGAGGCATTTTGGTGATGTCTGCTTAAAGAGCACAAATAAATGTTATGTGACCTCACATGACGTGAGATAATTAGTTGTGTCACTTATGCCTGTTTTACTTGTGTCACTATAATGGAAACATAGAACTCGAGCTAATATATGACTTCCTGATCTGGAGTCAGATGTTATAAATTGTCCTAATTATCACTATATCATATAATGGTAATACATGAGTCGTTTATCTGGAATAACTGGTTCAATGAGGAGTTCTGAATATTGAGGATTGTGTCAGCAATTAACCTTGTAAGCGTTTAATAAGGATATATTAAGGTCAACTCGAAAAATTAAGATTATATGGAATCGACTGAATAGGTGTTTATGTATTCGAATAAAAATTTTAGCTCTAACAATTATTGTACTGTATTAGTTATGAATAACATCTGTTCCGAACGTAAATGTCGATTTTGATATTATGAATAAATTGTCCAAATATTATTGTTTGTTGTTAGCAGTGGTAACATTACTGAAGACATTTTTTTGTGTGTGTGTAAGGTTTACTCTTTGAAACTTTGAAACAATGAAGAACACTGTTCTTGCATTTGCAAGTTTGAATTTCCAATTTAACTCACAAAAACACGTAATTATTTTATCAAAGAGTAATTTTAATTTTGTTGTGTTATGTTGTTCAAGTATTGTAATTTGTGTGCAATACTGCTGCCCGAGTTTGTGTAAAACCCAATCACCAGAGTCTAGGGTCTAGCCAATTAAGGGAGCATATTTACTTGTTAAATTCAATTGATTGCCACCATGGTATTTTTTTTTACCATTCGAGGAAGTGAGACGTATGCAATGTAACGGAGAAGTGTAGAGACTGTACGTGAATAAAACACAAACACTTGCCCTAGTTACATGTCAAGTGATGTGTTGTTGGTTACGGAATGTAAACAAGAATAGAACGACGATTCTAATTTTCTTAGAAAATGAGTGATAATCTTTCAATAGGAATGACATTATAAACATTATGAACAAATACGTAATTTTGTACATATTTGTTGAGATAGAAGTAGCGGAGGATCCAGAGATATTCAAGAACTTCCGCAGTGGAGATACACCTTCACTAGACGGCGAAATCTTCCGGCGAAGAGAGAGGAAGAAGAGTTCCAGAGACAAACGAAGCTCAGATGAGAAGACAAGAGGCATCAGGTGTTATGCAAAGGCAGTACCTCAGTAGATGTATGTACAGCTATCGCTATCAGTCTCCGCGATGTGTAAGGTACTGTTGTGTTGTATATATTTGTAAAATCTACTAGCAGATATTTTTATGGCATGGAATCCAAAGGTGACGCTCTTAATGCAAATATATATTTTGTTTAACGAGAAAGAAATTGCAGACATTACGCAATAATTATTTATGAATTCTAGAGTTAAGGTAAATGTTGGACAAATGGATAGAGTTTTTGATTTTGATATGGTACACAAAATGTTAACTACAATGTTTATGTTTTTAAAAAAAATGTGAAAGGAGAGTGCATCTAATAATATAATTTTTCTCGAACTTGAGAAAATTAAGGATGGAGACATGAGGACTGCGATTATTGAGTGTTAATGTATAAATATGTTATATTTATTTCTTGATTTTTACATAATAGCTTTCATAGCTTAATGACCTCCAATATTTGTATTGTCATTACAAGCTACTCTATCTATTGAGAGGGCAATCTGTGAAATGTAAAATTATTCTTATAATTTGTACATTTGACAGATGATAACTTTGTTTATGTTAATACTGTAATGATGCTCAACTTTACCAATGTTATTGAATTTTACTAGAGGTATTTGATAGTTACTTGAAATCTTAAATGTTTAAAAATAGTTAAATTATATATTTTAATTGGTATAACGTAATATGAGTAAAAATTAGCAATAAATTCTAAAAACCGCTGATGTCAACGAGTAAAGTGTGAACTGTGGATGAAATTCCTCGTTGCTGTAAACAGTCTAAAATGTGTGTTTAGTCTGGAAGGCGGTGAGAAATGGACGTATCTTCGGAATAACTTCAAACAAGGACAAGAATGCTCAAAATGATTTTAGAAGAGATCTGGACTGAGTTCATTTTCTATAACTGAGAACCCCAGCTAGAACTTCCGACGTGGGATATGCCCTTAACGAAGGGTTCTGGTATTGTTCAAGAAAATTCCAAGGAACGTACGCCATAAACTACAGGCTACAGAATTACGTCAGAAGTCACTATCACCCGAGAGCCTTTAATAATGTGTGACTAACTCATTTGGATATATATTATTATTGTGCATTTTTCACATCAGTGATGTGGTGTCAGTTTTATTGTGGCAGATGTTTAATAACCAACCCTGAGATAACTGCTCTGAGTTAGTTAAACACCTTTTTTTTAGTAATTTAAAAATTTGTCAGAACCATGAAAATGCTCCCTTCTCCCCGGCGCTGGTGATTGTGAACTAACTAAGCATGTTAGTGAGTAAAATGTTGTTTTGGGTTATGTTTCACCACTTAATATCACTTCAAATGGTATATTAGTATAGGCATTAATTAACCTAGCGAAGGGAAATAATAAGTATTAAATTGTTCTGTGGCGTCTTTCATTAAATAAAAATATTTAACTGCTCAAGCACCAAAATAGCAATAAAACTACGTTTTACAAAAGTAAGTAAAACAACACACACTCACTGATAAATCTGTTCACATATTTTCATTAGTTGTGCTTAGCAAAACCAAGCTTAGTATCATGAAGGATGTGTAATGCTCTATCCACTCTAGGTTGTGGGAAGTGCATGTAACACCTTGTTACCGAGTTTTGCAGTGATTTCGAAAATATTTTTTTTTATTGCTACCTACTACTAATATCAAAATTTTGCTCCACATTTGGACACTTGTATGTTATAATTTGTAGGTGAATTTTTTGTAGAAATCTACTGAACGGTTTTTTTTTTTTTTTTTTTTAGATTTCATCAGTTTAAGTATAATTTTTTTTTGTTGTGAAAATAAGCAAAATTTAAGCAAAATAATTTTTTGCTGACGAATAGTACATTATTTTTAAAAACGCATCCACAGTATAGTGTATCGTGTGACTACACATTGCCTCAAATTTTTTCAGAGCTTTTGGTTAAAAAAATATTTGAGTTATTGTCACAGTCTAAAAAAAAATCAGGGACAAGGCCTTAAACCCGCAAATCACAGACGTGGTGTGACGCAGTTATCAGTGCACTGATTGGTACAGTCAAATTAATAACGACTCTGCACAAAAACACTCTGCTAATAATCATGAAGTTGAGCTGCAGGTGTGCACGTACGACACTGAAACAAAGTGGGACAAAAATCTTTTCGCGAAAACTACCGGGCCCTAATTATGATACGTCATAATGAGAATCAAGTAGAAGAAAGTCATTTAATGAATGTAAAAGTTTTTTAAGAACACATACCCATGCATACACAAGAGAAAGGAAATTTCATTAGCGTATTTTTCTTCAGAAAGACAGCAAAACGCAATTTCTATATTCCATTATTGGTACAGTACTGTACGCTACTGATATTATGGATAAACAATTCAAAAGTAATTGAAAAACTTACATTTAAGCAAAGAAATAAGTGTTCCAAATGAAATGAATGGTAAGTGTAGTGACACTGCTTTGCTGTAGCGAGCCAGTCAATAAGAAACATTTGCTGCATTGTAACACGTGGTTTATGCTCCCCTGAACAAAGTGCACACTTGTAACTCCGTGACCTTACACGAGGTCAGCAAGCTGATATCTGGTGAACAGTTCCTGTGTTGTTGTATCTCTGGAGTTTTACTGTAAACTGCACTTATTGTCCGTTAACAGTGTCTGCTTACAGTGAAGTCTGTAAATACACCACTGCCTACATTCCCAGGTAAGACGTCGCATTATACATATAATGTTAAATATGAAACAATTCACATTAACTAAAGTTCATTACCACGAAATCATTGAAAAAAAAAACAGTTATGTTCTACGCTTAATACGTAACTTTTAATCAATATCGCTCAACAAATGTAATAGTCATTCTAGCTAGCATTGATATGAAGGCAAGAATGCGGTTAGAGTAATACTGTGGTGAAATAAATGAGGTAAAACCAATGTTTTGTAGGAACCTGTGAAAAGTGGGACGAGAGAAATCGTGTTTTGTTACTAATCACAGTTACAAACCACAATTAATGTAAAGGAAAGGGGATATTAGCAAGTTGAATTTCTTAACGCAGTGGCGTCATTTAGGGATGATGAGGGGGAGGGGCAAACGCTCCCCTCTGGGTTTAGAAAGATAAGTGTATAACATTTTCTTTGGTGTAATTAGTTATTTTAATAATGCTTACGTAAGCACATGAAACCGAGGGTTTACTATTAAAGTTTAAAATTAATACATGCTTAACTAACAAAAAAACTCAACAACGTCACTGTCGCCGAAAATAAAAATGTTTGCCCATCCTCCCCCCAGAAAAACCTGAAATGACGCCCTTATTTAAACGGTTCGCCGTAGCTCTCTGGGTAGAGTGCGGTCATAAAATTGTTTGCGGGCAATTTTACTATCCACCTGTCTATTTCGGTTTCACTTTTGTGGGCTTATTTATAGTAGCAGGTGGCTGTTAATCCTTCCTAAAGGCGTAAATGTTTCATTTGCAGCAGTCTGTTGCTGTTGGGATCCTTCCTTTACTGATTAAGGAGATACCTGACCGATAATTTGTACTGTTTTAAAAAGTTATTGTATTTGTACCAGATAGTTTGTTTTGTAAACATATATTATTACTACTTTTTTTACTGTGCTGTAATGAAATTTCTTTGGCTTTCATACTATTTTTACAATGGTAGGCCTATGTCAAAATCTATATTTGCATAAAACGGTTTTATGTTTAAAAGTAAAACCACATGACTTATCGAACAGAAAACAATTTACACTGGATAACGATGTTGTAGGCTACAATTTCTTCTATATAAAAATTAAAACAGAACAAATTGTTTTTAAGAAATGTTAAATTTAAAATTTTAATTTAAAAAATGCAAGAATTTTTAAAAATACCAAAATTGCCTTTATTATTTTTATATATACAGGGTGGTCCTGAACTACAGGTATAAACGCAGAGAGATGATTCATTATGGAAAATAAAGTAGGACATATGTAGGACACTTTGTACCTAAGTGTATTATTGCGGAAGTAATGAGACGCAGAATATCGAATTTGAAAACCGTATTTATTTTGAAAATCGGAAACAGAATTATGTAAAACGACGGTACTCTGAACATTGATTTGTGTTATAATATTCTTCAAACCCACATCAAATGCTGGTTGATAACTTCAGCCATCACTAAAAGAACAGGGGTGGACACCCTCTAAGTGGACTAAACGTTTGTGCCATCGGGATAGTGGAACATTTGACGATGGTTTATTGAGTAATGCGAGCTTTGTAATAAAATTGTCCTCGTATTGCAACTGCCTAGGGCTCATAGTTTTCGTGAAAAATGCACGCGAAGCTTTGGCTGAAGCGATAGAGTACCAGGAGAGCATAGGCAATACTGCGTACATTGTGTTTGGAAGTGCTCAATTGCTCTATCCAAAATGGGTTAGAAAACATTACATACGAAAAATATCCTACAGTAACTTGTAAGGGAGATATCCACCCTTACAAAGCGACGTTTTACCGAACAAAAATTAAATTTAACAGACAATAAGAAAGGTATTGTGAATGATTACATTGATCGTAAGTATTTGCACAGCCACTATTGTGGTGTACAACTTCGAGAAAAACGAGGGAATTGTACGGTCCTACCAATGTGTGTGTAACATGTAGGTATTTTGGATTGTTTTTCAAAGTTGTAACACAAATGCATAATACAAGTCACCTTCACGCAACATGTTTATGTGAACTATTGAGAAGAAACACTTGTGAGGGGGCACTTTATTGCCTACCAGGTATGCAACCCGCGTTGCAAAGGTGGTCGTACGACCATAATTTGTTTGCTGTATGTGAATGCAGGTTACACGATAGGACAGAATCATGTTTTTACAGATCTTCTGATAGCTGTATTTAAAATGGGGAAAAACATTGATTAACTCTTTGTGATTGTACATTGAGGTTAATTTTATTGTTTTGTTTTTATTTTATTTTAGATTGCAACGAGAACGTGCCTTGCGAAAATGCCACATTTTCTTACAGTAACTGTTCAAAGTGGCGACCACCTACTTCGCTACACAATTGACAGCGACGAACAATTGATTGCGTCACGCGATGCAACATGATAGGGTGTTGCGAATAGTATTACATGCATCAGTAATCTGGGCACGAAGTTCAGCTACTGTGTTGATCGGGGTCTCGTATACTAATGTCTTCAGGTGACCCCACAGAAAAAAAAACAGGTGGCGTCAGATCTGGAGAGCATGGTGGCCACTTCACACGTCCACCTCTGCCTATCCATCGCTCACCAAATGTGGTGGTGAGGTGATAAACTTCCAAACTGAAGTGTGCAGGAGCTCAGTTATGTTGGTAACACATACGCTGGCGTGATTGTAAATCCACATCCTCCAACAGAACTGGAAGTATGTCCTCTAAAAACTGTCGATAAAGGCGGCCAGTCAAACGCGCCGGAAAAAAATAAGGGCCAATCAGGTTGTCGCCGACAATGCCGGCCCAGACATTGACAGAAAATGTCACTTGACGGCGGTGTTAAACCATCACATGTGGGTTGATGTCGTTCTATACGTGACTGTTTCGACTGTTGTGAATGCCATCACGCGTAAACGAGGCCTCGTCGGTCCACAAAATGTTGCGAGAAAATCCAGGTTCGTTTGCGCATTGATGCAGAAACCAGCGAGCGAAATCGACACGTGACTGAAAATCAGTTGGTTGTAATGCTTGCACCTTTACGCGATGAAAAGGGTGTAGAAGTTGTTCATGCAGAACCCTCAACACACTTTGGTGGCTTGCATGCAATGTCGAGCAATTCCTCGTGTGCTACTTGATGGCGAATCGGCGATGAGTTCCAATACTTCCTCCTCAAAGTTGACTGTTCTAACCTTGCATCTCACGCAGGACAACTTGCACGTAGCATATTACAGAATGTTATATCATTTAAAAGGTTTTTGTTCTGATGATATCATATTTCCAATGTGTTCTTGCATTCTGGCATTGTTGTATTTATTCATAAACGAGGCCTAATAGTGTAAAGTTAGTTGACAAGTTGTGGGCTAATGCTACCATATAATATGCCAAACGATCAGAAGTGGCTCTTGACAGGCGCAAGGAAATCACACAAATAAACTTAAAAAGGTTTCAGTTGGGCTAGACATGGACATGGAGTTAGACTAATGAGTAGAAAGTTAAAAGAGAAATATTGACAAAAATGGGAGTATCTTAAGAAAACAGAAATATCTGGCATTAATCTCACATGTAAAAATAAGTTATAATGCAGACCTATCAGTTAACTGAACCATGTCCACTGTATTGAGAGGAAAACTGTGTTGAAATAATTTAGGTATATTTAGTACGATGCACCCACTGTCAAGTCACAAAACCAAAATGTTGACATTGTTTCTGTAGATTCTTGATAGGTAGCAGTTACAAGACAACGCGGATGTTGTAAGTGCTATAAAAATATTTGTATTTTTTTTAGGTAGCCACCAGATGATATCGGATGCTGTCCAGCTTTTACAAATTTAAGTTTGACCTGAAGACATTTAAGTATGTAAATATATATTGTTTTAATTGAATACATTTATTAAATAAATATTTTTCAATTATCTTCTCTTTATCTAATTTATTTTTAACATTATAGATTTCCTGTCTAGTTAAAAAATACAGCAGCAAAAATATTTCTATCAGTTTGTGTTTAATTTATTTGCAGCAACTTATTAGAATATACCATTAACTAGTTTTGTAACGTCGGCTCATACCCATGTGTTTGCTCCTGATGATCTTATATACTATGGGTCGTTCGGGATAAAGTGAGCACTAAAAATTTAACCTATGAAAAATATCTCTAGCCGTTACTGCATATAATCCAACATTAACTATAGTTACCTTACTGCTTGTATGGTTGGCAGTGAAATGACGCAATATAATTCTGTGTATTTTCCTATTCATATTCAACAATACTGAAACAAAATAAACCGAAATCGACATAACTGTATTGTATGTAGTTATTAAACTTATTTTTTTGTCAAACTGTATAGATTCGTACTGACTTCAGAATTTATCTTACGCGCGCAAACATTGAGTGACGTGTCCACAGAGTTAGTATTTCCCGGTGTTAGCCGTTACGTGCGGAAAGATACGATCTGGCTGAAAATATAACTATAGAAGGGTTTTTTTAGTGCCCACTTTATTCCGAATCACTTATACCAGACATATTATTGAAATTCACTGGTGTGTTTAGGTTCAATTAAACAAGAAGAACAAATTTCATTTTCATCAATTTGTAGATTTTAATCAAATATTATCTTCTAGATTGTGAGGGAAATTTCTTGCTTGTTTTTACTAAATGCAACAAATGTTAGTACAGTAGCTGCAATGTACAGCATTTTGAAATCCAACTAGAGTAAATTACTTGTTTTCACTTGATAACCCATGACCTATTTTGCACAACCACAGCTTGTACGTAAGTTGCATATAAAACAAGATTGCCAAGCTAGCTGAAAATTAATATAATTTACTTTACTTGAAATACATTTCGGGTTTCCTGTTCGACTATTGATCTAAAAATGAAACCGAAAGTCGTTGAGTTATTAACACTAGAAAATTTTAAAATGAGAATTGAAGGGTTGGGTGAAAGAACAAAGTAGCTCCACTTTTTGTCAAAAATACGTTTTATAACGAAACAATAATGAAAAGAAAAACTGACACATTTTTTGGTGTATGAACGATGTAGCTCCATCGCTTTAGCTGGTTCCAACATGGAGAGAGGAGCCACCTGTTAAAGCAACAGCGGCAATTTTGTTGCAAAAACAATGCAGCTCCTGGAGCTACCTGGATTTTGCACTCATGAAGTTCATGTATCTGTCACATGCAATGCTTCTGTTTAATCACATTTATATTCTACCCCTTGTATTTAAATACTGACAGGAACACTAGATACTACTTGTAACATATTACAACATATGTACGACATTTCAATAGGATCCTTTATCTGTTCTCTCTTTTTTAGTTAGACGTATTATTTTTCGCTGTGCTTTTCCTTTCCTATCTCATTGTATTATGTTATCTGTGGCCAAGTGTTGTTTACAAGCAGTTTGTTGTTATCGTTGTGCTTTTCAGTATATTGTTTTCTGATTTGACAGTAAAATGAGTGACACGTCATTGTTTGAATATTCTAGTGATGAATTTGTGCCTAACTCAGATGAAATTAGTTCAGATAGTAATACATCTGTTAGTGTGAATAGAAAAACATCAAGAGAACCGGTTACTGTTCCATTGCCTCGTGCAATAACTGAAGCTACAAAAGGAAAAAGAAAACGGCGGTGCCCTAACCAATGGAAGCGGAATATCAACAAAGGAAAGCGTGCAAAAGGGGAAAGTTATGTAAGTACAGCAAATAAAAGGGTTCCAGCTAGGGTTACGGGATGTCCATGTAAATGCATACACAGAAGTTTTGAGAAGTTTAGTGATGATGAAAAGTCAAAAATATTATATTCATTTAATGAGTTAGCTGACAAAGAGAAACAAGATTGCTATCTATGCGGGTTAGTAACAGTTCGATCCATTGCACGCAGACGAAAAAAATCAGATGGAGGGAAACCAACAGAACATACGTACATGTATAAAATTAAGGATGGCGAAAATGAAACACGCGTTTGCCTTGAAGAAGCAGGAAACAACAACAATGGAGCAATATTCAACTAGCAATCAGACTGAAGCATGTAGCTCGACTCGTATTCCCGCCACTGAAAACTCTTTGCCCAAATCTGTCAAACCGATAGTATCGTATGACTGTACAGAAAAATATTTTTGGATACTTTTAATTTGTCTTTTGGGACTCCAAGAACAGACACATATCAGAAATATGACAAAATATAAAATACAATGAAAGCTTCCCTTTCCAATGAAGAAAAATTAGGCTAGAATCTGAAAAGGCCATGCATTTAAGAAAAGCCGAATGGTTTTACAAGGATTTAAAAAATAAAACACATGTTGCTAAAATAGATGTCTCTGTAGAAACGCTGACTTTTGATTTCCAACAAAACCTTCCTCTTCCCATGGTGCCTTCACAAGATGTTTTTTATAAGAAACAGCTATGGGTGTTTTCATTCTTCATATAACTGTACTCTGCAAAAACAGGAAAGAGTTTCTTCTACCTGTATGATGAAACTTCAGGAAAAAAGTCACCAAATGAAGTAGTATCTTGCCTTCATGATTTTTTGCAAAATACATTCACACCTAATGTCAAGACGCTGTACCTATTTTGTGACAACTGTGGTGCACAAAATAAAACTATTTTGCTAGTTCAGTTTTTCAATGCTCTAGTAAAAACTGGACATTTTGTGAAAATAGTACAACGGTTTCCAGAGTCCGGTCACAGTTATCTGCCATGTGACGGATGTTTTGGTGTAGTGGAGAAATAAAAACCGTAAAAGAGAGAGACTGTATCTACCTGGTGATTATGGACAGCTCATACTCAGTGCGAGCTCTAAGTTTCAAGTTAAAATGATGAATCGTGAACATTTTCTAGACTATAAAAGCGTATTTGCACAGTCTTTCAGAAAGAAGGTCGTAAGCGACAGCCGTGGCCAATTTACGATCTCAAAATATCGAATGTTTATTCACAGCAGGGAGTTTGTGGGTAAAGTCCAGTGCTCAATAACGAGTTAACAGATCTACACAGAAACATTTCCTTTGTTGAAAGTGAATGTTGTGCCTGTTTTTCCAAGCCAGAATGATCAAGCTCACTGTAGACCTTTGCCACTGAAGGCTGGCAAACTGCGTCACGTGTTGCAGCTTGCAGAGAGCTACGTTCCTCCTAGCGACAAGTGGTTCTACAACAGTCTACTAAGGCAAGACAGCAACAATGAGAGTACGTCAGCCAGCGAGTAATGATTTTAGTTCTGCAGCTCAACCATTCTGGTTTATAAACCTGTGCATACACTTCCGTAATGTATTAGGTATGGTGTAAACATTCATTGCTTTGACTTTCTGTAGCATTTTTGTACTGTGTTGTAACACAAGTTTTATAATATTGTTATGCAACACTTTACGTTAAATTAAAAAAAAACGCTGTATTAACCAATACGATAGTGGAATATCCATAAAACTATTTAAATTCTTAAGATTTTAAATAATATTGTAAAGACAAACATATTGCCTGCTACAAAGTATGATATTACACTTAATGATTTAAGTAAAATGCATTTCTTCAAGTGAAATGTCCTATAAAATACTACTATTTACCTGTGTTATCATAATAACTTAAAATATGCTTTCCTATTTATTTGCGAAAATTTTTGGGTGAGTAAAACTAGTGATTTAAGCTAATTTTAAAAGTTTACGAAATTGATTAAAATAGTGTTTTTATGCATGAAACAGGTGTCTCCCTAATCTTTTTACGTATTAAAAAGTATACTTGAACAGGGAAACTACAACTTTTATTTCACAAAATTTCATTATTTTCTGTATCCATACAAATAAAAGAAACTACCTATTTTGTAAAACAGGGACTCTGCTTACAAACAGAAACGAAGTATTTATTTATTTTATTTCCCTATGCATTATGAACTAAACCATAAACGAAGTTGGTATTACATTTCAAACAGAAAAAATTCTTATTAATATTTCTGATTTTCTAAACTGTCACAAGTAAAATATTGATATGCTTTAACATGTGATATAGCTAATAATGGAATGTCGATAGCTAATTTGTTGCTTAGAGTTACTTCCCAAGTAAAATGTTCAATATTGATTATATTTTTAAACAGCATGCGACCAAAACAACTTAAATACTTTGTTAATATGTTTTATAAGAGTTGCATCATTACTTGTGTTAATTAAATGATTATGTAATTATTAAATACAAATAAAATAACAAAAAAGAGAATTCGATGCAAAAAACAGGTAGCTCCAAAATTAATTATTTAATTTTTAAAATACAAAGTACAGTAAAACGACAATTTTTATGTGACAAAATATTTCAAAAAACTATCTTCTTAAGTTTTACACCCAAACACAAACCGACTAACTTCAGATGAATTTTACAATCAGTGTTTTTTTTTTCACTTCCTAAAAACTTGGTAAAAGTGGAATCACCTGGTTCTTGCACCCAGTCCTTCAATTGTATAATTTGTTGGTGCGGTAAGGTGGAGATGGCAAAGAATGCATAACTTAATTATTTTCCATTTTGGCTAATTTTTTTCTTAACAGTTTAAGGTTGCTAAAAATATTCTGTGGTTCTCACAACATACTTTGATGTCAGAAATTATCACTTTAACTTAAATGTATATGTGTTAAATGAGGGAAAAAAGTAACTTCTCATTAATTTCTAAATCGTTAATTCTTTTTAAAATAGTACAACAGAAACATGCATCACATATTAACTGTCGAACTAGTTAAATAACCAGTGTTACAGATCTAATTACAAGATAGAAAACATGCAATTATACTAAACAATTCTGTTTCATCAAAGTTTTGCAAAAAAATTGTGAAACATGTTTTGTAATTAATGAAAGAAATTGTCAACATTTATTTACCAATTTGTCTGCATTCAAAATTTTGAAGCAAGTGATTAGTTTGTATAGTTGTAACTGTCATTCATTGCATTATTAATGCCGGATAAATTATTGGCTATAGATTTTTTTAGTACATATAGAGGACTAGCCGGCCGGTTGCGGCGTTGCCCGCGTGAACTTGTGTAATGTAAACAGTAACTGTGGATAAAATATGTGATGAAGGCATTTAACAGCTACCGTACTCAATGACTAACTGTCATAGCTCAGTGTAAAGAGCGCGCGCAATATGCTCGTATGATGTCAGTAATTCCCATCGCAATGTCTTGCACGGGATACGAACCTGTAAACCCACCCCTTCCACACCACAAACTATATAAAATACCTGAGTGAATGTTAAAGGCATGCCGTGATAATTATTTCGTATGCAGTGGCTACAGTCCAAAGATGTTTTATTTATGTGTAGGTTGGCAAAAAAACAACTGTTGAATTATTTCTCCGTGATCATTCTCTTTTTTTCGGAGGACTGTAACATTTTACTGCTTTTCACTTGCTTAATTTTCGAATTTCATAAAAACCTGAATTTGATTTGTAGATATTTACATAAGCTTCATTCTTATCAAAAAATCACCTCGATATCTCAACGGGTATAAGCGGTACAGATGATTATTTGAAATCACATTTTATTTTTTTAACAGCTTTCAAGGACTTTACGACTCTCCGACTCCGACTACCTGATGATGGCAGCTGCAACGACTGCCGAAACGTCGCAAGACAATCTTCAGACGCGGCTCACACCCACAAGCCAAGAAAATGCAGATAACGGCCGCGAAAACCTGCGATCTATTTCAAGGACGAATTTCGAAAAATCCTGAAATAATTTTTTTTACATTTACTTAAGATTTATTTTAAAACAAAAAAAATTTCAATATTTTTACTGGTTAAGGAGATAAGTGGGATTAATTAAAAAACACGTTATATTTTTTAAGAGCTTTCAATGACGAATTTCGAAAAAATTTAAAAATACTTTTTAGATATTCACTTAAGCGTAATTTTTTAAAAAATTACCTCACTATCTGAAATGGTTTAGGAGAAATCACGGATTAATGAAAAACACATTTTACGGTTTTTCACCCCTTAACTTTCGAATTTCGCAAAATTGAAACATTTGCGAATATGCATTTCTTTGAGCAATATCATGAATTAAAAAATTTATGATAGCATTCCCGGTTCATGAAACATCAAGAATTCTTGCAAAACACATTTCACCCCTTTTCACCCCCTTAATTATCTAATTTCGAAAAATTCTTTCTTAGTGGGTGCCTACGGGGCAAGGGGAAGCTTCCCTCAAAATTGCATGGTTCTAGGTCCAGCGATTTGGGCTGTGCGTTGATGAGTGAGTGAGTGAGTGTGTCAGGACACTTTATTTTATATATTAAGATTAAAGGGGGAGAATCCTTAATTCAATTCTACGAGAGCTAGAAGCGCGGAATTTAAAAAGTGCTTTGAAACACAATCTACTGTTGATGTGACAATTGCAACATAAATAATTGGAGAACGCAATAACGTGACTAGACGGGTGCTTCAAACGCTGTTTATGATGGAATTAGCTACTGTGTCAGCATTTCTAATGCAGAAGAATGTGGAAGTGGCTGAAAGCTCTTATGCTGAACAGTCTACATGGACGTTCATAAGCAGACGATACGTGTCTGCTACAATCCTACCATACTTAAACTGAATTCATGTTGCAAATAAGCATCGAAGCGCCAAAATCTAGTAGTGGCTCTGATGCTTTTGTGTAGAAGAGCAAAAAACAACGTGCGTTTGGCTGTTTCCAACACCATGTTTCTAGTGCTCCTGTAGAATCATCCTTACTACAAGAAGAAGAGTTTACATCAGGTGTGCACCAGGGAAGCAAGCTGGGTCCCCTGTTCACTGAATGTACGTGGTAAAATAATAATGATTGTTGGTGCAGTGAAGTGCAGAAGGGAGGCGTAGGCTGGTGAGGAAGAAGAAAACGTACAGCAATGAGTGATGTAGAAGAAACTGAAAAGGAACAAATTGCAAAATGTAATTGACGCATAAGACTTACACTGTATGGTCTGTGTAAAAAGTGTTATTCATACAGACACCAATACCACACAATCTAGGATGTATTCTTGCTTCACATAACATTTTTAGAAGTAATTCAGCTTTAATTACATCAATACAAATTTATTTACTAGTAATTCTATTAGCATGTGAAGGTAAGTGGTACCTGGTAGGTAAAGAATGACATATGTTCCTGATCACTTTAGTTGGTTGGCATATTGTTAATAAAGTTACACAGAACCATAACTGGAAATCTTGTAATTTAAAGATATAAAATACCAATCAGGACCTCTTCGTAGCTGACTATGTATGCTCTATTTTCATAATTTCCCGTGATATGTTGGATGATCTGTTGCACTGAGCCGCAGTTGAGTGATGTGGAGGGCAGCTTGCCTCATTTGTACAATGAGTTTGTACATGCCAAGTCTCACTCACAATCCATTTAGGGTTGACTATACACACCCTACGAGGCTGCTCGAAAAGTTACAGTTCTGCTGCTGTGTCAGATGATGTCTGCCATGTAGCTGGGCTCTAAGTATGGGTTTAAAAGTGGTTTGTGTTCCACAAACTCACTACAAAACACATGTTCAAAAATTTGACATTAACTACACAGAATAAAAGAAACCTTCATACTATTACTGCAGATTTTTAATGCTCAATTTAAGCTATCTCTTAAAAATGAAAATGGGGACATTATGTGCTTTTGCTGTCAACTGCAGCAGCAGAATTATTAAATTAATTCAGGAACACTGTGTTTTTAAGTATACATAAAATTTATATTTCTTATCATGGAATAAACATGCAGGGTAGGGCAATTACTTATATTAATTGTTATGATATTTACCAAAGTTTCAAATTAGAAACCTGTAATATGATAATGTCTGTATACCCTAAAGTCCTTCCTTTCCATTTTCGATTTTGTATCCCAATCGGGTGTACAAGATTGTAAATGTAGAGGGCGACTGTGGTAAGTTAACTGGACTGAAGCTAGCTCATTCCACGCACCGCCCGAACTGGATAGAGCTAACTTCAATTCTAACTTACAGGCTGCCTGTTAACTAAGGCAGACTAGAGAGAAAAGGGAATAACAGCATCAGGATATTCATGTATATAATCAAATTTTTAAAATTATGTACTGTTATGTTTGTATATAGCTTGACAAGTCCAAACCCAGTTAGTACTGGGTGTACATGGGATTCTGAATAAATAAATAAATAGATTATACGGAGTAGAAAAAAATAGGTAGGCAGTCTGTGCTTAGTTGCATTTACTTTTGAAGGTGAGTTTCTGATGTAAACTACCTACCACTTGAATGACATAACCGTAGATGTGGTCTGCATTAGAGCCGATGTGTTTTTAAGACATTAATCACAAATTAATTGCTTCTAGGAAGTGCTATACAATGTACAAGAGGGTACGTGATCATCTGCCGCAGCTACAATATATGTTGTACATCCTGGATGAGCATCTGAATCGACGGTATGCTAGTCCAATCCTTGGTGTTCTGAAGATGTGGCCTGATGGAATGCTGGACATGTAGTGAAGGCCTACTTACATGAGAATACATTCAATTTTAATATTTAACTTGAAAGCACAGTAACCTGTAGTGCTCAAAAATGTCAAATACATCCTGAGGTAAGCAATTATATTCCAAACAGTTAACTTATGCTGGGGTAACAGATATTTCATGCTTTCGTAAGTGAAAAGTTATTCTGAACTGGTAACTTTTGGTGCATCTGTAAGAGTTGTTCTATGCAATTTTATGACATTCAAAGCCTACCTGACCACAGCTTCCAATCACAATGATTATAAACATAAAGGCCTACATACGTGTAAAAGCCCAGTAAATTAATTTACACCTTTGTGATGCATTTATTACAGGATCACCTAATGTTTAGGCCTGGCTATGTGTGACGACAATAGGACAAAAACTAAATTTCTGTATAGCCTAACCTTCACACCTTCAAGTCCACTATGCAGCAGACTACTGTTATTTCAGTTATCTGAGAGCCGGTTGAAGAACAAATCGGTCTGAAATAGGTTGGTTATATGTTGGGGTAGGCCTAGGCCTGTAGCAACAAACACTGTGTACGAGTCGTTCGCTAGTTCTTACAACAAAAGTCACATTGAGTTATCGGTTTTGTTAGGAAAATGTAGGCAATCAGTGTGGCTGCTCCTCCAAGAAGGAGGTCATAGGGCTTTCAATGCTAAATATCATATTCTCATATCTCTGGGTGTATTAAATTTAGAACATTCATTCAAATTGCATTTTCTTCTATGGAATAACAGAAATGGTGGTACATCTTCAGAAAATTAAAAACTCATTTATAAAGTACTTTTTCGGAAGGTTTAAAATTTTGGAAAAGCTGAAAAAGCCTAAAAAAAAAAAAAACAGGCTGTGCTAACTGCATGATTATTGCGCATGCAACACTGTTTATTTTGCTGAGTAGAATAAAAAAGTCCGCGATGGCACCTATCTATCATTAATAGTTTACTCACAAATTAGCAAATTGTAAATAGAATGCCAGTGTTGCACGGAAGACGGCCCCTGTAGCGACGTGCTCGACAGCAGGATGTGCCGTTGACCTAGGAAACATGAGTAAGAGCGTGCAGTGTTGTCATACCTACTTGTCGCGCGACGAGCAGCTGCCCTTGGTGCGATAAGCAGCCCTCGGCGAGGTAAGCGGCGTGCCGGCGGGCTGTGTTTAATCGGAACTGAGAAGTAGCCGGACGTTTACTGAACAGTTCTTTTTCTATTGTCATATTATTAAGAAGTTTAGCTACTGTGAAGAAACTGTTATGGCGCGGAAAAGTTTTTCTGCGACATGGCAACATTAGCTCGTAACAGGGTGTGTCCAATGAAACTTTTCAGTTTATAATACTAATAATGATGAATTTCAACAGTATTATTTATTCAATACTAAAGGCAAATGAAAATGTTTAGGTGCGGTGTTATTTTTTTTTCATATAAAATAATACAACAGAGTATTACTGAATTAATTTGTAAATGTACGTATCATTATTTCATTTGCTGTTAACAAATTTCGTTTGGCACTGGGTCAGTAAACTATGAAATGGTAACTAAGAAGATACTATAGAAAGGAACAATAAGTTAAAGTCCCCGATTCTCGTACAGCTAACGACCTTAGTGTTCCGGTAGCGTAAAAATTCATAAAAGCGCCCAAAAACTGTAAATCCAAGAAAGCTATATACTGTACGAATCTCCAACCCTTTATTGTTGTCTACTTATGTGGCCGTAGAATATCGGGTAAGTAGTTTTCTTCTTTTATAAATTTTTTACTTATGTTGTGCAAAAGCTTCGAAACTCGACGAAAAAGTATCGTGTGTTCCTGGGCTCGACGACCTATTCCCTAGTCTCGAGGTTTATTTATTTAATATTGTTCCATATATTATTATACTGTGTACCTGGGGAAGTATGACATTGTGATTTTAGAATACAGTAAACCCCCGATTGTTGCTTTTTATAGATTTATTACGATTTCAGTAAAATAAATATTGCGAAAGGCCTATCGCAGCGCCTTTCTATTCAAAGATATTACTATTCCAATGAAGTTTATTATAATATTCTAGTAAATAATTTCCAAACATAATCGGTACGGTCGCATGAGTTTATGTTGCGCGAGATGTTTTGCTTAGTTTGTAATAAAATATATGGTCGTATGTGCATTTCCAGAATATCCTTTTATTCTATTAAAAATTTTTTTTTTTCAAACGACTTTATTATGATATTCATGTAAAAAACTCCCGAAGACGGGCATTGCGGCGCAAGAATGTATGTTACAGGCAATAATACAGTTAACTGAAACGCCTTTTAACATTTCAAAAATTTTTATTTTAATAATTATTAAATGTACGTAAAATATATTACATTCCACTATTTCTTACGATTGTAAAACATATATTTTTAACATGCTTGGCATTCTTGGCCAATGTACGAGTCTTAGGGTCCGTCACAATTGTCTGTTAGCCCAGATTCGTTTATTTCACTTAAATGACAATATTTTGTAACAAACTGCAGTTCAGGTTTTTAAGCGACACATTCTTCAGCTATCGTAACAACCGGAATCAATAATAAACCGACAAAGCACAAACCTTAAGCCATGAACGAAGTTGCTTACCTGAAACCAGTACGAATTGCCGATTTCTGCAATTGCGCAGGACGAGACAAAACAATTTCCTACTTGTAAACAAATACACAGTCGGGGCCGCCAACGGTTGCAAGTTGAAGCTCACATTCCGTAGATAATTGTGCGCTATAGACGCAATCAATATATCAAATTACTTATTTTTATAGATATTTTTTCCGGGGCGACTGCGAGCTTTGGTACATTGACGAGTATCGGGGACTTTGCTTTAATTTGAATGTTACATTTATTTATTTTAATTTTTTATTTATATCAGAAATTAAGTTCAAGTCTGTTACTGCTCAGGAAGATGATATTCCGCATAACAATGATTGGGGGACAGATCCAAATTTATTTCCCAATTTGATTATTGAAGGGGAAAATACAGAAAATAAAACCTTCGAAATACACGGCAGAAGAATTGTTGATATTGCCCATGTTATGAAAGAAATCGATAAAATTGGCAAACATCCTCTATACTGTACAATGGGTGGTTACAAACTTCAGTCAGAAAAAATGGCATTATTACTGTGAAAACTGTGGACGCAAGTTTATCGTCACTTCTGAACCTCCCGATTCCTTAGATTATGTAAATTCCGCATTAGTATGGGGAACTGTGACTGTTGGAAATGAATATTCCCAAAGGAAGAATTTT
>PNEQ01081840.1:0-25814 GCA_003012365.1 Medauroidea extradentata | reverse complement strand
TTGCCACTAATATTTGTTATACATTCGTGCAGCTTGTGCAGAGGGTATCCTTGGTCATAGGACATGACATTGTCACTAATTGTTGTTATACATTTGTACAGCTTTTGCATAAGGTATCCCTGGATATAGGACATGACATTGTCACTAATAGTTGTTATACATTTGTACAGCTTGTGCAGAAGGTATCCCTGGTCATAGGCCATGACATTGTCACTAATAGTTTTTATACATCTGTACAGCTTGTGCAGAGGGTATCCCTGGACATAGGACATGACATTGTCACTAATAGTTGTTATACATTTGTACAGCTTGTGCAGAAGGTATCCCTGGTCATAGGTCATGACATTGTCACTAATAGTTATTATACATTTGTACAGCTGTTGCATAAGGTATCCCTGGACATAGGACATGACATTTCCACTAATAGTTGTTATACATTCGTACAGCTTGTGCAGAGGGTATCCCTGGTTCTAGGACATGAACTTGCCACTAATAGTTGTTATACATTTGTACAGCTTGTGCAGAGGGTATCCCTGGTCATAGGACATGACATTGTCACTAATAGTTGTTATACATTTGTATAGCTTTTGCATAAGGTATCCCTGGACATAGGACATGACATTGTCACTAATAGTTGTTATACATTTGTACTGCTTCTGCAGAAGGTATCCTTTGTCATAGGACATGACATTGTCACTAATAGTTTTTATACATCTGTACAGCTTGTGCAGAGGGTATCCCTGGTCATAGGACATGACATTGTCACTAATAGTTGTTATACATTGGTACAGCTTTTGCATAAGTTATCCCTGGACATAGGACATGACATTGCCACTAATATTTGTTATACATTCGTGCAACTTGTGCAGAAGGTATACCTGAACATAAGACATGACATTGCCACTAATATTTGTTATACATTCGTACAGCTTGTGCAGAGGGTATTCCTGAACACAGGACATGACATTGCCACTAATAGTTGTTATACATTCGTACAGCTTGTGCAGAGGGTATCCCTGGTTCTAGGACATGACATTGTCTTTAATAGTTGTTATACATTTGTACAGCTTGTGCAGAGGGTATACCTGAACATAGGACATGACATTGTCACTAATAGTTGTTATACATTTGTACAGCTTTTGCAGAGGGTATTCCTGAACACAGGACACGTCATTGCCACTAATAGTTGTTATACATTCGTACAGCTTGTGCAGAGGGTATCCCTGGTTCTAGGACATGACATTGTCTTTAATAGTTGTTATACATTTGTACAGCTTGTGCAGAGGGTATACCTGAACATAGGACATGACATTGTCACTAATAGTTGTTATACATTTGTACAGCTTTTGCAGAGGGTATCCCTGAACACAGGACATGACATTGCCACTAATAGTTGTTATGCATTCGTATAGCTTGTGCAGAGGGTATCGCTGGTCATAGGATATGACATTGTCACTAACAGTTGTTATACATTCGTACAGCTTGCGCAGAAGGTGTCCCTGGACATAGGACATGACATTGCCACTAGTAGTTTTTTGTCGCTCTGCAGAGGGTGTCTCTGGTCATAAAACATGACATTTCAACTGATGGTTGTTACACATTCGTACCCAATTAGTATAGGGCCAGAGTGAGTGAGAGATTTTGGTCAGCGCTCAACTTTGATCTCTTAAGCGTAGTATGGAGTGACTTGAGATGAGTGTGGTGCACCGTCGGGAAGAATGGGTAGGGGAAACAGGAGATTCCCGCTAAAACCTGTAGACCAACTGCGTCATCTGACACAATCCCCACATGTGAAAATCCAGGAACTGACCCCGCCTTGAATCAACATAGGATCACTTTGATGGAAGGCATATGGTCTGACTATTCAGCCACTGTGAATCCTATAGGGCCATAGGATGGCTGACTGTTGTTATGAATGTTTTGTAAAGTAAGTAGGGGAAGGAAGTTTGGCTGCCTATCACTGTACATATTTGCAGTTTTGCTATCTGCTGCCAGTCATCTTGTTTCAGTTGAATATTCTAGTGGCTTCGTCTGCTTTTGATCATCTTAATGTATATAAATAACTGGTTGCCAATAAAGGAACTTTGTAACGGTGACAAGCATAAAGAAAACTGAAATGTTAAGTTGGTTATAACAAATAGAGTATTAGCTTCAGTGACAATTTATGTCACCAATTGTCATGTACCCTATATACTAGTGTATAGTGCGCACTTTTATTCCAAAACAACTGATAAAAGTTCGGGGGTAGTGCTATACATGGAAAATAGAGAAAAAAACTATCTAGAAAAAAGGCAGTTGTGATGGCCTGGCTGAGAGGAGGGGGAGAGAAGAGAATGCGGAGTTGTAGTTATAAACTGAGGGGTGTCAAGTGTGGGAGGTAGAAATAGAGATTGTTCTCACTGCCTGGTTCCTCCATCATTACTCCTCTTCCATTTCTTTATCTCAACTCTCCCTCCTGCTGTAACTAATGCTTTTAGAAGCCTAATTTTTTGTTTGTTCTTTTCCATGTTTCTGTTTCTGTTCAAAGTGTTGCACAGTGCTTACACAATGTGTGGGTCTGATGATTGTCAGAAGTTTACTAGCTTTAAACTGTCAGTTACGAAGTATGCTACTCTGTAATTTGACGTGGCAGAAACAAAAGTTAGTAGGTGGTGGGGCTGAAGCAATATAAGTTAATTTTGACGTCTCGGGGCAATCATATTGGAAAAAAAAAAAAAAAATGGCGACACTGTTCTCTCTCCCCGTTCCTCTGGCGGTGGAGAGAAGGCAAGGCAGAATGGCAGGGTGGTGGTTGGGGCCGCACAGTCCCCTGCTTGTGGCCACCCCAAGCCACATTCCTGAGCTCTGTTGTCATGGCATGTTATGACCTTGGAAGGCTATTTATAGATTGCGGACAAGGGAGGCAAGCCACACCCCACCTCCATACCCTACCTCCATCCCCACCTTCAAACACCTGGCTCCCCTCCGCCCAAGCCAGTGTAAATGTTATCCTTCATCTCTCTTTTCTTTGTTATAAGCCAAGGATTCCTTCCATCCCCCCTTGGCGACATAAGTCGATGCCTCCCTCATACTGCTCCACCATTTCCTACTACCTTTTTTTTTTTTTTCTTTACATGTTAGAAGGCACATAATTTTTTTCCCTGGAACTTGTAAATATCATGGTGCGCACTATACACGAGTATGTACGGTATTAGATCTCTACAGTGAAGCGTCCTGTATCCGTAGCTATCCAAAACTTATTAAATTGCAGTTGTCAGCGGCAGCACCGTTCCCACAGTCTTGATGCCTGGAATTAACCAGGAAATTTGTGTTCGCCAGGAATGTTTTCAGTGCTTATTCATGTTCTGTGACAGTTTTTCAATAAATAAGAATTTTTCGATCACGATAATGTAAGGTTGCTGAAAGGAAAACGCCGACAGCTGGAGCAGCTGCATGTTTACCAACACGACGATTAATATTTCTCTGAACATGCGTCTCAGTCACATGACAAATGAACACTACTTGTTTGCATGTACAAGCTGAAAACAAATGATGTTGATGTTTACCAGTGCGTTTTAGTGTTGGAACAAGTATTTAACGTTTTTCCCAACTCCAGTATTTTGTGTTAGATGTTGAAATGGTACATTTGGAAGTTCGTATGCGTAATACTGTTTATTGTGATTTTAATATTTTTTATCAGTGACCCAAGTTCATTGATAAATATTTGCGAAGCGTATACTATTTACTGTAGTACAGAAAAGTAAAGTTTGACTTGATATTTTTATAGTGTAATTACAGCCATTTACGTGAGCAGCAGCAAGGTTATGTAAACTGCTTCTGTGTGTATGTAGTATGCCGAAGTGTTACATTACCACGTACTGTGATTATTACAAAGGTGAATTCGAGTGGATGGAAAGGGATCCCAGTAGTAGAAATGTGTTGTGCAAATTGTGTAATGGTAAAATTTAGCACCCCCGTTAGTCATGCTGAAGGTTAAAAGGACAATTTTGTGGCAGCACATAAGGTAAGGTTTCTGCAGATTACGTACTTCTGCAGATTTAGTATCTAGCTTAGATTTGCCTTGCCCGAACACAGATACTGAGATATTATCTTGCTAATGAAGAAGGTCTAGATCAAAAATTACATGGTGTAGACGTACAGCAAGTGTTGTTTTATTTTTGTGTCATTTAATAATGCAGCAGGTTTCGCATCTGTGCTACCTTCTATCACATTTACTGACAGTACTGTAGCTAATTAATTGCAGATACAGAGAACAAAATTATCACACTCAGTAGTGCATGTAATACCTCAGTATTTCACTCAGAAGCTCACAACACATTAATAGAGTATTCATGCACTTTTGGTATTCAATGAATGCAAAATGTGTGTAAGCCTCAATGTAATGAATGCCTATGTATTTTATTAATTTTAGTGGCGTGACTATTATGTACATATATTATTTGTAGCTATAAATGATTTTCAATGTTTATTACCAGGTAATTTCAGTATATATATCTTACGAATGTATTGAGGGAAACCAGCCTTGAAAAACCTTGGAAAAAAAACCGGAATTTCAAAGTGTCAAATTGGTGGTCACGCTGATTGTGTAGTGTCCTGCAAAAATCCGAAGCTATTGAAAAGGCGGAAGCTGTTTGTCACCGTCAAGACGTTTGTGTTCGAGCCTGACGTAAGAAGTCATAACTTCAATATTGCTCTTAATTTTTTTTCCTTCAAATAAATGGAATTTCTAATAAATTAATTTTTAGTTTTTAGTTTTGACTATATTATAACTTACCCGTTCATCGTATAAAAAATAAAATGTATTGTTATAACTTCTTAACTATTTAATCAGTGCTGTATAGAATGTACAGTAAATTGGGCAAAAATTTTTTTCTTAAAAATTATTAATTTGGTCAAGGAAAATTTTTAGTTTTGGTCGGAAAAGTCGGGAAATTTAAATTCCAGCTGTTTGTAACCACCCTGTACAGTAATGGTAACACAGAGTAATTTGTTGTTCACGCCACGTAATGTTCAGAGTACTGTAATTTATCTGCGAAACTATATTGTGTATCACATGTTTTTTGTCGTCATGCAGAACTGTTGACGGAATAGTTCTCAGAGCAGCCGCGAGATTTCATAGCACATATACGAAAGATATGTACTAGGCTACTAATTCAGTGTTACCAAATGTGCATAATCATTCTATTCGTAGCAAAAATTTAACTGTGGGCAACAACTATTTCTGTCCGTTAAAGTAAACTGGAGGGGGGGGGGGAAGAAGAAGGAAGGAAGGAAAAAAAAGAAGGTAATCACTCAACAGTACAAGAGCATTGGTACAACAATTCTCAGATTGTCGTACTGTTGCTGAAGGGATACTTTTATATCTAGCAGCTAAATACGGCGCAGAGAATTGATGCGTAGTTGCAACGTCATGCCGGTCAGTCCGACTATGAAGATTACAAAACGAGAGCTTTGCCAGCTACGGTATTGTGTCTTATTGCACCAACATTTCTGCTTGAAGTATATTGCTGATAATTTATTAAGCTATTTCAGTGCATTAAAAACAATGAAGACTCCCATTTACATGTTTGTAACCTGATGCCAATGTATCGGGCTGATACCATACCAAATTAAATACATTACAAAAAGGCTTAGTATCGGCAGATACTGATACTACATATCTGTATCGGAGCAACTCTTAATTATTATTAGAGTTTGTGCAGCAGTATCTACTTGCTAATCACGTATTTCACAAGATAAGATGTTGACACGTACACATCATAAATCCTTACAGATAACGTCCTTACAGATAACAACCTTACCAGCAGCACATGTTTTTACTGCTTGGTACTGGCCCTGAAGGGGTGGAAAATAATAAAGGTCAGGCCTACCCTACACAACTGGGAGGTGAGCTTACAAATATATTAAAGATGTGACAGTGATGCGCTACACTGGCGCTGTGGGTATATCTGGAGTACCATAAAAAGGGGTGAATAGGAACACAATTTTAGAGCCAAATTTTCGGCGTAAACTCTGGTTTAAAAACTTTGCTTTTAGAAAGGCATATTAAAAATGTTTACAGACAGTTAATTTATAGTAATATAATTTTATTTAATCATAAGATGTGGGATACGGATTTGTTTCTGTTCCCACCAGTGTTGCTATTCACCCCGTTTTACGGTAGTTTCGCATAAAAGAACAAATTTAAGAACACATTAAAAACACATTTTAAGTGTGTGGTAGAAAAGGGGTGATCTTGATATGGCTCTCATTCAGTGAATGTATTAGCATTTCTGGATCAGTGTTCATTGAACAGGCAAAGTCATAGTGATTTTTTTTTCCATGACATGTAAACACAGTCACTCACTGTGTGCTCTGTACGTTGTCATCGTACCGGGCCCCTGGCCAGGTGCAGTTGTAAGACCCGATCTCGACAGCGTTCACCCCAGAGTGCTCCCCGACCATCCTCTAGCGCCCGTGTGTAGTTGTGACCCTCCACCCCGACTTAACCTCGAAGGCACTTGGTCTACAAAGTAGTGGTTGTGTTTGTTTTGCTTGTGTGTGAGTTTGCCACCTGTGTTAGTGTAACTGAAAATGTAAAGAGTAAATTAAAGGGTTTGTTTATTTTTTTTAGGGTTATGTAGCTGTGTTGACGCCTGGGGTTAACTAGGTTAAGATTACTTTCAGAGAACAACAAAAAATTGCAGAAACCGGTGCGGGGATCAAGGTTTGTTAATTAGGGGCAGTGGTTAATACTATATCTATAATATAATGAGGTGTTAATTTGTTATGAGGGTTAGTAACGGTTCCTTGCTCGCTTGGTGTCCGCTGGTTCTGGTTGCCGCTTTTGTGTAGAGAGTTGAACTTGAACAAAGGAATAGGTTGGACGTGAGGAGGAAGAGAAAGGTTGCGCTATCAACCTAGCTGATATGGAGTAGTTTGTCTGTCCTATTTTGCTTTTGTTTCGCTTTGCCCTGTTACACCTGGTCGCCGGAGTAACTTTAAAGGTTTACATTTACTGTATCTCACCACTTGTTTTGCCTGCGAAGCCTCAGCTTCATTCGGCGGCATAACTCGAGAGTGCGGTACCATAGGGTTATGGGAATAGTGTGTACATGTCGGTGTGTTCAGTAAAGTAGATTTACGACCCAGTTCTCGTGTACATGGTGTAGGAACTGACCATAGTACGGTCCTAGGGTGTGGGCAGTCGGTGGCGGCCCAGAAGTGCTACCCAGCAGTCTTATCCGAGCCCTCCCTAACACCCTTACCAATTCCTTGCACGGATTTGTAGTTCACAGAGGAAGTGAAGTGTCGCCAGCCAAGCTGAACACAGCCCTGAGTAAGAGCCCCGCCCTGGCCGGGTAATTGCCAGGTGGCGCCCTGAGGAACAATCCACGTACAAAACTGTACTCGCCCGTCGCATACCTGCAGAATATTGTTACCAGTCACTTCCGCTTCCTCCGGACTGCGACAACGTATATGCGTAATTATAACAAGCATCATATATAAACCTGAGGCTGTACATGCAAACGCTGCTGAAAACAGCAGCAGTCTTTCCAAGGTCGCCCTTTTTATTGAAAACACTGTGTGGATGCACGTACAATTTTATGCAGCAGCTGTAAAAACAATGTGAATGTGTGGTATCAATGCTGCTTATACTGACACCTCCAACCTTAAATTTGTATGTCTTCAGAAATATTTTTTTATTGACGGTTTCCTGTAAGAAACAAAACATGTGACAGTAACGAAAATCAAATGTCGGTACACGTCAGATGTCATGACTTAGTGTTTTCTGTTTATGTCGCTCTGAGTTGGCTTACTCTTGCTTGTAAGTCCTGTAGCTCCAGCATGTCCTTGTCAAGGTCACTGCACACTATCTGCGGAAATCACCTGTAGACACCCTACCCACCCCAACCTCTTCATGATGCAGTGCTGCCAAGTTTTAACTTGAATAAGTTTAATACTTTAGACATTTCAGCATTGCTGTGAGTTGTTCAATGTATTATTTTATGCTTTGTTTGTACATTCTGTCAATAAACATTAACCTGTCAGAGCAAACTCCTTGCACACCATAAAAATGCTGCTAGATAATCTTGGCTGTCAATCATAACAGTGAACTCCTGTTATTCTAAATTTTCTGTTATCCTAAATGGTTTAGGTCCCGGCCATTTCGGATATAGACTTCTTTAATGTATTTCACTGCGTTTTAAATGATTTATACTGTGGCCATTTATTCAAGATTCAAAGACTGTACTTGGCTGTACTTGGAAAAATTTTTTTAAGCTAACGCCAAGAAGTTTAGGAGTATGACAAAGTATTGCATGCTTCTGGCTGATATTTTACCCGAAATAATGGTACTAATAAAGTGGCACAGCTACCTACAGTCCATACCGTATAAGAATTCCATTTATTGACAGCTCGTAAGACAGTAGAACTATGTAAACAAACACATAGTGTATCTTTCCGCCACCATGTGCTTTCCAGCTGACAATAAAAACATGTAAGCAGGTAAGGTATATGATCTCAGACAAATTTGTAATTTGTTTCTGATACTGTCTGCACATTAATCATACTAGGATTAGGTGGTTATGTTAATGGAAAATTATTTCATTAGAACAGTAACGAATATCCTACTCTGCAGAAGTTAAGGCAATATACAGTAAATATTAAAGATTTAAGATTGTGCATAGTATATTTTCCTACATATGCTCAAAATTGATGTAACATTTAAGGCCATTTCCAAAAATAAACAAACGTGTATGGGTAACATGTATAGTAGTAGTTACTTCTGGTTTTTTATGATATTTGACGCCTAAAAAGTAATAGTAGCTTATTTGGCTAAAACAAACTGAAGTTGTGAGAGCATATCACAATGCAAGCAAACATCTTTAAACTAAAATAAAAAATTAATTAATACATACGAGCAGTATTACGTAGAATTATTTTTCTTGTTACCTTCAATTTGGTTTTGCGCTGTCAGATCATAAAGCAGTATATTTTAAGTTTCAAGTAGTAGATTATCCAAAAAAGTTAGCTTTTGTGGTAGAGCCTACCTTCGAAACTAAAACAAATTTAATACCAGTGTTGTTATAGTCGTACCACTCACAATAGGTTCTTAAAAAAACTTCTAAACATATTTCTTGTTAACTATATAGCAAACGTTTGCACTCTCACAATCTGAATGGAAATAATATATCAACGTAAAGCGTAAATAGTAATAAAGAAACATGGGTAGGCCTAATTGCCCAGATCAGCTTTAAATCATTTTGGTAATATGTATGGTTGAACACGTACAGTTAAATGGCCAGGGAATAAACAGGCCTAAATATTCTGTCCTTTTCTTTTGGGTAATATGTAGGCCTACATTTTTGCATCTGACAGGCACAAAATTTCATGTGGACTGGAAACTAATTGGTAAAACTTACTTGCTAAAACTACGTTAAACATGGACTTTTTCGTACAAAAAGAATTTTTTGAATTGGCTCCATGAAAGAAGCATGTTTATGTATAGGCTTACAACAAGAACCACATTTACTCACAAATTCTGTTAAAATAATGGTAGGTAATGTACTTTTTTTTTTCATTAATTTTTTCTGTAATACTTTTCTTTGGGCGGAATACCTTCTTCTTACTTAGCAACTGTTTTTTTGTAGTCGTGCCAAGCTGCTCGAAAGTCGTTATAAAGGCTGAACAATTCCCCTCTTCCGAAGTATGTCGTAATATCCCGTTGTCACTGGCAGGCTGATTTTTTAATCCCTGCATTGCAATGTATAAAATATACGTAGAGAATATTAAAATAACATTAGATAAGAATCGCGAACACACAAGAAATTTGCATTTAGTGGCCATCCTTTGTTTTGGTTGCCGACGTAGGTTGGCTGATAATGGTGCAGTTATTTGTAAAATAGTTATGGAGATGATGCAATTAAAATAAAATAATGTAGTTAAGTGACTAATACTGGATACGGAGCCGTGTTATTATATTTCAATTCCTCCAAAATGCTTACTTATTTTTCACGTATGATGCACACTATTTTTAACGTCAGCAATGGAAGTTAACAGCATTGCTGTTCAGGGCTGCCACTACTGTTTTATCAGGCCATACAATCACATCCAGTTATTTTTAATGATATATTATTCTAGCACGTGTTACAAATATTGGTAGCATCGGCTTTCGAAGTACGGAATTCTTATATGGGATGGACTTTGTGCACATTCCATACTACTTTTTTACTGCACACTGTTGTCCAGTAACCTGCTAATGCCAACATGTGTGGTGTAAGCACATGCAAGTAGACTCTTGCATAAAGGCTTCCAAGGAAGACACTCATGTGATAAGTATAGAATGCTAATGCTGTCTAATATTTGTGCATGGTTTCTCGTGCTGACGTGAGAGTAGATGTGTTGCTGTTGTTTCTCGCTTATGATCCAAACAATTTGAATTCTGTGATTGGGGTGTGTAAGGGAAAGTTAGACCATACCTGGTAGTAGTATCTACAGAAAAGACTCTTTATTACGACCTCTCATGGTTTTTGAGATTAGGGTCATAAGGACTATCGTAATAAATATACGGTAGTAAAACCTCTGTTACGATCCCTTACAGTTCCCAACAGTAGGTTTGTGATAGAGGTGTGGTCGTGATAAAGGGGGACGTTAATAGAAATGTTTTACTGTACTTAGTTGATGTAGGTACCGCAGACAGCTTGTGATGGTATGTGTTGTTACAGACTGGGATGAGGTGTGTCGACTGCGGCTACAGCTGCCATGAGAAATGTATGGATGCTGTGCCCAAGAACTGCACGAAGTACAAAACAGTTGCTGACGGCAGCCATTCCTCACAGACACTGTCACGCAACGTCACTGAGTGTGGCTCCGTCACTTCAGGTCAGCTGTTCTTATCAACTGTCACAGTAAAATGTTCATTCAACAAAACTCAAGGGACCCAAAAAGTTTCATTTTGTGAGAAGATTTGTTAAATAGAGTTTATGTATGAGATCTTTGAACGTTTGATACATGGAAACAAAGGCCGCTAGGAAACTAATTACATCTTAAAATTAGGTAGAAACATGTACTCGCAGAGTATCATGGAGGTTGACAGTTACACACACGAAAATGACGACACATTTTGCGCGGAAGCGTGAATCGCTACATTTCGCCACGCATGGCTTTGTCAGGCGGAGAGAAGACACTGTACTGCAATATGGCGGACGGTAATTGGTTAACCTAGTGGCCAGGAAGTGAACTAGAGAGGTAGGTGGCAGATTTGAAAATAAATTGTGGTTATCGGAGGTTGAGGCCAGGTGGCTGTCTGGATTTTGTTATGTATTTGTGGGCCAGTTCCCATCGCCTTAGTTCTGCATTATTGATGGATGGTGTTAAGGCTTTTACCACTCTGGTTCAATCCAGACAGTCACCTGGCCAGGAATGAACACGCAACTGAGCATTTCCCAGGAGCGAGAAAGTCAACAGGACCCAGATGCTTGTTGGCTCATATTTATAAGTACACACTTTTTTTTATGGAAACCTTTATACTATGTACATATTTTACAGAACTATAAAAAGGATATATCAAAAAAAAATTTAACAGAAATAAATGTGCTGTTACGTTGGCTAGCAACCTTTACATCCCAATATAAAACATGAATCACTACAAAAATTACAAGACAACATTTGATGCCATAAGTTCAGTTTGGTTTTTGTGCTCATCCTTTTGTAGTGCAAGATCTACGCGCTGTTCGGCATGGGAACAGTACACGAACATCTCTCCCATCGGTCTTATCTCTACTATGTGTAAATCACGCAAGCCATCCATCTGTCATGCTTGGCCAGCCATCTCCTTATTTTATATCTCATTTTTAACGTAGTGAAGAGGGTCGGCTTTGGAATGCCATGCTGCCTCGCAGTCTCCAACTTTGACGTCATGTTTGCACACACTTTCTTGATAATTTTGTATTTTTGTATAAGCGACGTGCTGACTCACTTTCCACCCATTTCATATAAAAATTGTGTGAGCAAAATAAATAAGTGAATGGGTCGTTAAATATTGTTTGCAGAATTTAGCAAAAAAATCAAAATCAGTTACAAACAAAACTACGTAGACTATCAACAACCATTCACGGAATCAGTCTAAACTGTAATCAAGTCAATAAAAATTAGCATGGGTTATTAATAATCATTCAAAAAACACCCAAATATGTTTCCAAATTTGGAATCCATAAACAAATCAAAATACATAAGTAAACAAAAACTGAAAAACAGCAAAGAAAGGAACTGAAGGAAACAAGATACATGTGTGCATCAGCCGTCAGGTGATAGACGACACTGATATGTGGAAGTGTCTTGACAGGGGGGCATGGAGGCTTGGAGACAGCAGCTGTAGCCAGCAAGGTCATGCACAGCACTATACGGGACACGCATGGAAACAATGTTGGTGCTGGAAGAGAGGGAGTGTGGAGTATTACAGCGTGGTGTACAGAGCTCGCCATGGGAAAAGCAACATGATGTGCACAAACATATGTTTTGCAGATTTCCTTCAAATTTTTTACTTTTTATAAAAAATATTTATTGTTCCTTAAAGTCCAGTCAATATAGACAGGTGAGCATAGAAAATGGGTCATTATTAAAGGTTTTACTGTAAAAATTTCCGCACCAGACGATATAGGCGACACAGCAATCTACACGTACCACTGTCTGTCAGCTGCTGTGTGGACAAGAAAGATGTGTGCTGGCTGTTTCAGCAGCCATGTTGTCGCGCATCACTGTGGCGCCCTCATGATGCATTACTCTGCTGGTGTACCTTGGACTAAACAATGTAAAACTATTTATACAATAATCAGTTTATGTACTGTGTTTTGGGTAAACCAAACAGGCATGGGGGAACACTGTAAACAATGTTATTTTGAATGGATGACTACTTAAATAGAAACACTGGTTCTCAACTATTAGCTATGTTAATTGGAAACAACATAAAGCAGTACGAAGTAAGTAGAGGACTGACTGTTCTCGTATGTTTGCCGACTACAGCTATTTCTACCTTCTTTGGTTTGTTTCTTCATTTTTTGTTGCTCATTTTATCAAGCCTAGTCCTTCTATGTATCTGTGTTTTTTGTGACCCAGCAACATTAGGTAGAAATATTGTCTATCCAATATAACACTTCAGTTTGTCTTACACCCCCATTGTACCGTATTTGCCGGCATATAAGACGACAATTTTTACATATTTTTGACCCTCGAAAATTGCTACTCGTCTTATATGAGGGTGCAAAAATTTTTGGTAGCCAAAAATCGTTTGAAAGCTAAGCTGTAAGCTGTGGAGTTGTATGATGTTTCAAGGAATTGCGTTTTTTGTCACAAATGAAAATGAGTGCCCCGTTTATTTTAATAAAATTTACGGTACGAAATTTTGATGAGCGTCATTCATGATAAAGGACACTTCCTCGCAGCGAAGCGGCAATCGATGCGAGCGCGTGCCGAGATACTTTGTCCCCTCCAGCCTACAACTCTCGGGCGGAGAAAACGAGGATCTAGGTCCGCATGCTTTCATCTTTTGTCTCGCAAGCACAAGACTCTCGGGAGGAAAAAACGAGGATCTAGATACCGTACCACACATTCATGTGTCTGTCTAGCACTAGGCTGGCAGACAACAGCAGCGCACAGGAATGCAATGACCTTGCAAGCAGCTGTTGTTGCCCGGCGTTGCCATGTAGTGCGCGGCGTGCCTCTGTCCGGCGTTGCCAAGTCGCGCACACCTGCTGCCAAATGGAGATAATCACCGGCCGCCGCCGTGCATTTCCTTGGCTCTTGGGCGCACGGAGGGCAGTAGTAGCCAATGTTATTGGTTTATGTGTCTATTATGATGTTTAAATGCCGGTAATAAATACATTGAAAATATATAAACTAAGTTTTTAATGTTTCAGGCAAAGGAAAAAAATGTTTTTCTGTCGGGAATTTCAAAATTAGTAATTTACTTTTTTTCAATATTTTGTACCTTCAAAACCATGACTCGTCTTATATGCGGGGTCGTCCTATGTACCGACAAATACGGTAAATACCACTCAAAGATAACAACAGCATATATTTGACCATATTTTTACTCGTAAAAATGGCATGTGTACAGTACAGAAAATAATATGTCGGTAAGTGTGATTAATATGTGTGTGGTGGTTTTTTTTACACATGGCAAACTTTAATTTTACGGTTGCAACAGGAAATTTATCACTCGGTTGTTTTTGGACGCAATAAGAGCTTTAACCCTTTTAGTGCCAGCTTTCTTCGAGGTACATATGTGAAAAATGCCGCCATAGTTTTCAGGAATTTTGCAATTATTTATTAAAAATTAAATTACTCGATACCAATCAAAGAAATCAATTTGTAAAAATTCTACTGGCAATTTAAAGGTTCCCTTTATCCATTGCAATTGTAAACAAATTTTTTTCTAGAAAAATTTATTTAACAAAAAATAAACGTGTTAGTTATATTTTAAAAATACAAAGCAGATATATCGGCCTCTGGACTTATACACACAGACAATGAACGCCTATATTTCGGCTCTTGGCACTAAAAGGATTTAATAAACTGCCCAATCATCTGCCTCATTTGACCCTTTACTTCCCTGATTACAGCAGCTTCTTTTTCCTTGGTGTTCTCAGGTCTTTAAATGCAACTCTGACTGGCTGGAGTTTGACTGCTAGTTAGTTTTGCCTGGCTTGTACATCCAAGTAGTTGCCATCGTAAGAAAGCACAAACAATAAATACAAAACAAAGTACCAAAGTTTTACAATAAATTCTACACATCATCTAGTACCTATATTTCCCATACTGTATAACGGAGTCTCTCAGACTGGAGACATGTTTTCTAATCCAAAATTTAATAAAAATACTTCACATACAAAATAATTACACAGGTAGAGCAAGCAAAACTAAACTAGAAGATACAACAATGCAAAGAACATAATCAAATAAAATCAAGGAATGTATACAATCTTATGCATGTTCCACTTTTATTACATGCTGTAATTAAATGCCCACGTTTTCAACACAGCAGCTTACATAAATAACTGATCACATGACCAAATGGAAAGTGTGACCTCAATCAATGCTTATTTTTTATGATCCACACAGTAAAAGGTAAGGACATACATAATCATCAAAGCATATATTTTTTTTACCTTACAAATAATATTTAGACATCCAGTGTCACAGCACTAGTTGAACTATAACTAGAGTCCAGGAAAATTCGCAAATGCCAAATAACCGCGATAAAATGTGAAATGATTCAATAAATGTGATAAAATGCTAAATATAAGTGTTACTGCGATAAATACTACATTGCCAGTGAATGCATGAAAATCTTCCAAACACCGTTGAAAACCATGATACAAGTTGTTCTTAAACTTTTTGCTTTCAAGCGTAATAAACTGGGGGGCAGACAAGTAAAGTAAATAGAAATTACATACTTGAATTGTCAACGTGTCTGGAAAAATCAACAACGGGAATATCAGGAGAAATGAGCAGTGCCCACGAAACGTAACATTACGCCCTCCCAACCGGCCACAAATTATCACTGCGCACGAAAGGTTAATTTTTTCTCAGATTCTTCTTAACTTTGACAAGAGTAAAATTATTGAAAATTACAATTCTGATTTAAATAAATCTGTAGTCTTTGCGGGTTAAAAAGAAGTCGTTTTACTTGGAAGGAAAAGTAAACATAAACAACTTCATGGAATTTTAGCATCTGCAACTCCATAGATGAATGACGACATAGAGGCGCGACTCTCTGTTCAGACTTTCATTTGTGACTATGATCACTGGGGCTGCTAAACCTGATCGGGATCACTTTAACGCAGTTTTTACTCTAAAGTTGGCAGTACGAATAGCATACAGTTCTCTGTGATTCTACAAGTCAATGTCAATTTCTTTTTAGTTACACAATAAATGAGAAACGTGGTACCGTGGTACATTTAATTGAAACAATGCAACATGGCAAAGTTTCAATTCACAGTCGTGCAAACACATTCGAGCATGAACAATTTTGTCAGTGACAGTTCAATATTAATGTGTGGCGTTTGGGACATGCATCTGGAATTGGGGAGGGGGAGGCGTAACAACCTTGACAAACTCGTTATATTCAGTATGCATGTTAAGAAAAACTGGACAAGAAAAGCTGGTATTGGAAAAAGAAGAGACGTCTTAGCTCCAAGCAACAGTACTGGAATACTGTACAATATTTGAAAACCAAAAATATGCAAAAATTGAGAAGTGTCTTTACTAGTATACTGTTTATACAACATTCTCTATCACTATCATTATTCTTATTTTTGATGTGCGACTTCTTTTATTTTGAAAATATATAGCAATAAAATATTTTTTTTGTAAAATGCTAAAAATCACATTTGAAAATGCTAATTTTTCGGGACTCTTAACTGTGACAATAGTAAAAAATAGAACAAACTTGCAGCCATCAACTCTTATGTACAATTACTACAGTTACAGCAAACACCATTTTATTCTTTGCCACACCAGAACTCCTAAGAAACTGCAGCGCACAAATGAATAAATTCGCTGACAAAACCCAAGTAGGTTCTTAAAAGTTACTTATATATTTTTTAATGTAAAAATGAAATTACAGTACATAAGACTTGCAAGTGAGAAAATTAAAAACAGCAGTAAGTGTTGTTTCATACACGCTAGTTAATTTGTTGTTGAATTGAAGTTAGTAATGAAGAAACATTAACTATCAAATGTTCAAAAATAAGTTCTATAAGCATATATGAAAAACTAGAGAACCTCTGCCCATCAATTTTCAAAGGACAAAAGAAAAAACAATGCATGCAGTAAAATGAAACATGCTAAAAACATAATACATAAAATATTAATCTAGTTCATGATAATTTTCACTTTAAATGTGTGTGGTGGATATTATTTCTGTTCTATAGGTAGAGAGTGACCTACTTTGCCTTTTATATTTTTTAAATGATGATTGCGGCAAGCTAAGGTACTTGGTGGTACAGTATCAACATGCTTCTCGCTGGGACATTTATCTTCCTTTATTACTATCGGACTTCTTCAGCTGTATGAACAGCTTCCGAGGACAGCAACATTTTTTAGCAATAATTTTAAATAAAAACACACATCACATGCCTAAAATTTAAAATACTCTATGTCAATTGCAAGACAAAACTCGGAAACTGCTGCCTGCAAAGGAAAACGTAACCAACTTAACTAGATGCTTACGAAAAGTAACCTGCAAGAGTTAGCACAGTTTTCTTAGTTACATGGGCAGGTTTTTCAGATCACCACAGACTAACCACGTTGAGGTCGAACACGTGCAAGAAATAAAGTCTAGTTAATTTTTTAGATGCGAGAACATTTCACTTGATGTGGATATTTAGAATACCCGGGATAACCAAGGGATTTTTTCTAATAGCATTTTAACACTTGGGGCTCTGCTGTGTTCAGCTTCATTCGGAAGTGAACAAAATTGCAGAATGAAATTCCCCATGTTTACTTAACTTAATTTTATCTGAATTGTGATTTCATGCGTAAAAAATTTACGTCTTTACAATTCAGCAAAGAGAATTTCAAGATAATATGTACTTGACATCTGTTGAACACAAATTGTTCCCTATAAAAAAACTGCAGTTTATGTGTTTTTTTCCAATGTTGGCAACATGTCTGCAGTTTATCCTGCAATGTGTGTGTTTACAATACACACGCACAACCCACAGTACAGTTACATAAATTGTTTCTTGAATCCAAATAAATGAGCATATATTTGAAACAATGATGGTGAAATTATGTGTCAATGCAAACTAATATAAAAATATTACTTTCACCCATATTTGTGTTGTAAGGGAATGTGTGTGTTGTGAGGTGGTAATATTTCAGGTCACACTTATTGTTAACAAGAAATGTCGGTATGAAAATATCACATGTAAGTAAAAATTAATCTTTCACATTGACTGGAAAGTTTGAGCGATCACTGTGGAAAACAGATTGTTTTAGGACAATGCATGTGGGTTTTTTAACATTGTTATATAGGCAAATTATGGGACCATGAAAAGATTGATTGTTGCGAGAAGACGAAAAAAACTGGACAGATACAATGAGGTTCTGCTGTACGTGGGGCAGAGATTCTGTCTCTTCTCAAAAAACATGATTGCCAACAAACTAGCTTGATGCCTTCACTCCCAGGCTGCTGTAACTCTCTATGCTGTGGGCATGCCTGCATTGCAAGGCACATGGCAGGTGTAGCAAGGTGATCTCCCCACAGTGATGCCAACATTGGCTATAAGCTTACCTCTCTTGTCCAATCGACTGCACTCTTCCCTTGTTTTTCGCCAGTTATACTGACACCTGAGGTGAGCTTCTAGCCGGGTGTACGCATAGTCTCGTCTCTCTCTTATATTCTTACTTCTCATTTTTACTGTAATGTGCTGCTGTAAATATTGTATGTGTAGTAGTGTTGTGTACGGCATTGTGTGACTGTGCAGGTGTACCCAGCATGCAGACATCGAACCAGCAGTACTACGACCAGTTCTCGTCGAATGTAGCAGAGAACCGCACCCACGAGGGCCACCTGTACAAGAGAGGAGCATTGTTGAAGGGCTGGAAGCAGCGCTGGTTCGTGCTCGACTCCATCAAACACCAGCTCCGCTACTACGATGCAATGGAGGACTCGCACTGTAAAGGCTATATAGGTAGGTTTGTTGATCGTGTTTTCCTTCTGTTACAAACACCTATTTTTCCTTGGTTTTTCTTACCCTTATACCAGATATGATTAGAGCTCCACTACCATATTTATTGGCATAGTTCTTGTCCTGGCATAATTAACACATCCCAGTGAAATGGTGTCAAAATAGGGAAAAATGTATTCCTGTTGTAGTCTGTTTTATGCAGTGGGATTCTCTCAGGATAGCAAAATTCGGCAGTGATGTGGCAGTGACGTGGTACACACAAGCACGCAGCTGTTCTTTGTCTCTGTACGTAGTATTGACGCTTCAAGGTCGCTGGTTTCGTTTATAGATCCATGGCTATTGCGTGCACACTGTACGCACAAGCTCTGGTAGTTACCAAGTCAATTTGTAAGCATGAGGTAGTAAGTAATACTAAAAGTATTTAAATTTTGTTACAAGAGCATAGACTTGAAGTGCCACGTGCCCATCTCCTCTATTGAGCCTCCTCATGGTCCTACCGGCCTGCCTCCCCTCTTCTTCTACATCGCACTGCCCTGTTGGCTGGCCGCAGGCAACCCGCCACGCATCCCCAAGAGTGTGAGAGGGATGCTCACTCACTTGAACATTGAGCGTACCTGGAGCGAGCGTACCATCCTGAACCTGTGCAGGAACACTATCATCGCTACTTCTTCCCACCTCTGTACACCCCTGGTTAGCAGGGTACATAAGGCGCACACAGAGACAAAATCAGGGCCATTCTGGCAGTAGTCGCCAGCTAATCATGCCAGTTAGGCAATATGCCATTTCGGCATTTGCCAGTTGGGCAGTTGTCACTACGCAGTTAGGGACCTATGCCATTGTGTTGTGCAGCTTACCAGTGGCTGCTGCCACTTGCGTTAACCTTACGTGGCTCACACTTTCACCACGAGCATTGGCTCCTACACAGCCGCAACCAGGGCAGCCCTCGCCCCCCTGATGAGTCTTGTTTCATGCTAAGTGGCAGTAGGTTATCTGTTAATAGGTCAAACTATCTTGGGTACAAACTGGGGCTGTGCGTTGTTTAGTAATGTACTCAGATCCACCAATGATTGTAGATGTTAGCATAATTTTCTTATAAGAAAATAAGATAAAGTGTGTGAATATTTGTGTTTCAAGTCAAATTGAGATGAAATTGAGATTTTTTAAAATGTTGTTTGCATTTGGTTATAAAATAACGCAAAGGCGCTTGTTGTATTTTGTCAAATTTGAAGTCTATAGCAGTAAACTCCCGATATAATGACCCTTCATGGTTTCCGGGAATAGGGTCGTTATTAGAATTTCGACAAATTTTCTGTGATTCCCGACCTCTAAAATGTCGACGTTAACAGTTTTTTATCATTGAATCAACGTTGACTCGTCTTTGGGGCAAAAATTACGTGTTTTTATAAAATGATACACATTTATTTTGAAAAGCAAACACATTATTTTTAAAAGTATGCCATTGAAGTGTATCTACGACCTTTCTTTAGCGCAAAATTAAGGGAGATTGATCCCTGTCAGATCAGTTTTACGGTTTTTCTTATAAATCAGGGAATATACATTGTTTTAGGTTTTTGATGCTGACAAGGCATAGTTTATTATTGCATTCACTTTTTGGAATCGATCTGGCATTGTTTCTGTTAACGTTGTGGCCTCTGTAGTTGCTCCCGTAAATAAAGCAATTTTTCCTTTTCAGCTGTTTCCTGTAGTAAAATAATGAATATGTTATGGTTCCAACAATTAAAGAAAATCGATTAAGTTTGAATCTATGCCTTAACGTGACAAAAATTTTGATACATCGACTGGAACAGAAATTATTGATAAGAAACAGATAAAGCTAAGGTGGTAGGGATCAATACCCTTTAAGCAAAAACGTCGCCGGGAAATATATTCTTGCAGCCGCAACGACCATTTTTAGAAGTTATCGCAACAAAGTTTATTGAAATATAATATTTTTTAGTAGAGTGAAGTATTTTGAATAAATAGATACACTGGAAGCGTATATATGACCTTTCATTGTCTTATAATTAAGCAAAAACGTCGCAGGCAATATATATTCGTCCAGCCACGATGACCGTTTTTGGAAGTTATTTGCAAGAATATTGCAACAAAGTTTATTGAAATAATAATATTTTTCAGTAGAGTGAAGAATTTTGATTAAATAGACTGGAAACGGTTATGTGACCTTTCTTTGGCTCAAAATTATGCCAAAACGTCGCCGGCAATGTAGATTCTTGCGCCCACAACAACCGTTTTTGGGAGTTATTTGCAAGAAAGCAGCAATTAAGTTTATTGAAATAGTCATATTTTCAGTATAAATTTTTCAGTAGACTGAAGTATTTTGAATAAATAGATACACTGGAAGCGGATATATGACCTTTCTTTGACTCAAAATTATGCGAAAACGTCTCAGACAATACAGATTCTAGCGCACGCAGCAACCGTTTTTGGAAGTTATTTGCAAGAATACTGCAACAAAGTTTATTGAAATATTTTTCAATAGAATTAGGTATTTTTAATAAATGGATACTAGTGACGTGCATGTACGACCTTTCTGTAGCTCAACATCAAGCACGAATTCATGATTATGAAACATGCATATTGTCGGCAACGTAAATTAAGTGCCAGTAATGTCTGCGTTTTGAAACTATTTACAACATACTATCGCAATGTTGTTTATTGAAATAGTAATTTATTTCAATAGGCACATACATTCTGAATGAATGTATGTAATGGTTGACATCTAAAACTTTTCTTCGACACATCAGGCACAATCTTTGCCGGCAACGATAATTCTAGTTGGCACAACATACATTTTGATAAAGCTGTTTGCCTCCTGGGACCTTGTCTTTGCAACGAGCGACCACTCACACGTGTACGATAATTTGTGTGCGCAAGGACCTATCTGGAAACTGGTTAGTTCAAAAATAACATACACGACGTGTCTAACCTATGTCACTTGTGCCTTTTTTGACCACTGCCTAGTCACAGCTCCTGACGCTCACTCGGCAGATGGGACATGATGATAACGCTACTTACTCCCTTTGTGTTGCAGTTCTTTCACTTCTCTAGCTCGGCCGGCAGTATAAAAATAAACTGCTCTTATAATGATTCTACTCTGTGCGCGAGTTATTTACACACTTCACCAATGTGCATGGAGAGGGATTTAATACTCAGTTTCAATTAGTTCACCAACAGTAAACAATTACAAACATCAAGATGTTAATCATTGTTAATAAACTTGGATAACACATTCACAGAACAACTTTAAACAACATACACAATGCTATTTCACATTTTCTTTTCACCGACGTATACAAATGTATCCACAGCTGTTATTTACGGTCGAGCCGATTGCGTGCGTGTGTGGGCGCGAGGGCACGTGTGGGCTAGTGACTCTCACCAGACGTGCTGTTGTCAAGTGTCGTACTACCCTATGCCACTCATATCTGAGACATGCACCCGACGTTTGGTAGTGTCAATTATGAACTGTCCTGCTTTCACTTGTTAAAAGAATAATGATTTATAAAAATTACTGTGTATACATCATTAAATTATATGGTGGTAATTATATTTAATAGCATTTAGTTAACAAAACGGAAAACCTAATAAAGCTTAAATAAACATGACATATAATCGTAATATCACAGGCACAAAGACAGACTACTATATCCAAGGGCACGAGAAATCAGTGGCACAAAAGTTATGCACGCGCACATGATGTAAAAGGGATGAGCAAACTGCCTTATGGGAGATGCAAAGCAATGCTAGGAGCAGCACTGTCGTACCTTGCAGACGGCCGGAATGGTGATAGAAATGTATTTTCCATATGCATGGCAATGGAGACGCGAGTTTATTTTCATTTTAAAGGGCTCGTGTGGATTTAATGCAACGTGTAGGTTACGTATATAAAACTTATATTGATCACAACGAATTACTTAATACGAAATACAGTACGTAATCAATTGTTTATACATTCCATTTCTTTAATTGAAGTGTGTACTAGAAATTATGCAAAATAAAGCCTCATAGAGAGTGTGTATCAATAAATGATTTCGTTATGGCGAAAATGCAATTAACAAGAATAAATTAAAACAAAGTCTATTCGGCAAACTACAAAATTTATTTAACTTTGTGCGCTAGAAAACTGTCCGTTCAGAATGCTTATAGGTTACGTAATGCTTGAAGGTTAGTTCATGCTGTTGTTACGACATGTATTTATATTATCGTTATTGCAAGTAGAGTAACGCTTTATATAATTATATAAAAAAAAAGGATATTGTGGGCTTGTAATTGTCACGTTACTAGATATTTACGAAACATTTTGCAAACGTAGATTAGAAAAAGTTTTTAACATTTTTTGTAGAAAAAATCTACTTTTCAAAAAAAAAAGGAAAATTATTTTAAATAAAACTCTCATGCTAAGTATATGCTTTAACACTTACAACTGCATAGACACGTCTACGACTATATTTCAACAATTTAGTATTCAGTTTATGGACGAGGTTATGCCTAACCTCGTTAGTTCTAAATAAACCACCTATAATAAAAGCAACGTGTTTACTACTATATTTACGGTAATTGGAAAACAAAATACAAATAGTTTATACAGAATTTGTTTAGAGGCTACTGTTTACAATATGAATACAATTAGTTTGGCAGAAGTTGCGATGTGTGAAAATGATAACACTCATAACGATATTTTTATGTTGTTACCTATTGACAGTGCTCTATATATACACGTAGAAACATATTTTTAATAAAACTCTTTAATTTTTTACAACGGTGAACAGTAATTTTGCCACCTAGTAGTTATTTACAGACTTTAAATTGCTTCGCTACGCACGTATAAAATTATCGTCTGCAGTAGGTATCCCCATTCCGAAAGTTCAGAAGTTCACCACCAGATGTCTGCCACTTTGTTTTGCATCTCCCATTAGAGTGGTTGGTCGGTGGAGGTAAAGAGGCGGGGCGAGTCGCCGACCAGCAGGGGAAAGGGAAGGGGCACTTTTTTTTTCTTCTTTCCTGGGTCGTTACTTCGAGAAGGTCGTAATTCCCGGGGCCGTATAATCGAGAGTTGACTGCATTATTATTATTACTGTTATTATTTTAAAAGGGGTATTTTTGTGTGTGTACGGAGAAAATACTTACCTCTCACATTGATTTAGGAAAGTAAATATTTGCTAAACGCTTGGAAGCATTTACTTTGGGTGGTTGCAAGATGTGGCCTTATTTGAAATTAAATTAAGTATCAGGATATATCTTGAGTGTAGTTATTTATTTTCTATTAGACTCCTAGAACGATAAAGGAAGCTGTCTACGAACACCACAATTATGGCACCCAGAAAGAGAGTGGTGTTCGACTAGTCGATGCTCCACAACCTAAAACTCACAACTTGTTCCCAAACCTTCAAGACTAGATTTTTACGACCTCCAAACCTGTGCAACAAATTTGTGCTCCCCGAACACTACCGCAGAGCTTTGTTGTAAGCACAATCAACACACCCAGAGGTTGCCATTCTTTCAATACCCCTCACTGCAGCAGCTGTGCAATACATCAACCCTCCACATCTTTCCACAGCAGGCTCTCCAGTTACACGTATCCAGTTCCAGGCAACTACAGCTGTAGGACAAACAGCCTGATATACCAATAATGAAACAAGCCACTGCCAGTCTAAGCCTAAACCTTCTAGATAAACCGTTTGCAGCTCATGCAGCCTTCCACAAACTTACTTTTGTCTCCTGTTATAATACCAGAGTGGTGAGAGCCTTACCACCCTCATAGAACTGAGGCGCTGGGAACTAGTCCATTAGTACATTCAAAATCGAGGCAACCACTAAGCCTTAACATATGTAGGGGTGTGCGAATATTCGAAGATTCAAATATTTTTCTAATAGTAATTCTGAACTATTTGTATTAAAAAAACAAATACCAGATTCCCAAATTTCAAAGTATTCAAATAATTTCGAATAGTGAATTTTAAACAATTTATTAAAATAATCTGAGCGGGTAAGAAGGCTATTTCTACTTACAAGCATAACATAATTTAATGGTTTTTCCCCGTTTTTCGCTGATATTTAAAGGTTAAAGTAAATATACGGGAAAGAACTGACTTACATGTGAATTTTCAATGTAAATATTTAATATATTCACATGTGTCATCAGATTCGTGGCCATAGATATACTCGTGGAGATACTCATTTATCATTGTATACTAGCAACTGGAAGGAACTTCACGATATACACAAGATGGCGGCTGTGGTCTAAGACTGCGATCACCGCGGTCGCGGCAGTGAAAGTTTGATGTCTACCTAGTTACCGTGCATATATCTGTGAAGAGGTGTTTAACGCTAGTTGTTTACGTTACGCCATGCCGTATATTTACATAAAATATTTGCTGCGGGGAAGTTTAAAATTCTTATTTTCATTAAGCAGAGAAACAAAACATATTGTTAATCCTTACTGATGTCGCAAAGAGTTATAACACAAATTAAAATGGCCAAAATGTGGGGAACATCATTTTCAGCTGTTTGTGTAGTCTGCAATTCCGAATTTAACTGTACGAAAGTGCGGATCCAAGATATTTGTTGGGATGAAATTACTTTTTGCATCACTAATATTGTGACCTTGTAAAAATTTTGTAAGTAAGCAAGGCCATGAACGAAGTAGTTGTCATAAGCATAGCCCGATATACATTAAATGTACATATTGAAAGGATAATTTGTGTAAATATCATTTAAGACTGTCCATTAGAATTAGGTATCAGATGTTCTTAGTATTAAGCGGTGGCAATCACGGCAATATAAAACAGGCTAGAATTGTAGTACAGAGTTTGTTCAAGTTTTGTTGTACTCTGTGTAAATAGTATTATGTGATAGGGATGATAGTAGGATGATCAGGGAGAGTTAATGTATTGTTACAAGTTTGAGACATAAACTTCATGTGTGGGCAATTCCCATGAGTTCTTTTGGGATAGAGGTCTTATAATTATAAATAAAAGAGTTAAATTAAGTACTGGATTTAATAGCTCACAAAGCTACGAAATACACAAAACAGTAATCAACTATAACTCTCACAACACAATTAGTTATGCACACAATTACCACTGTGTCACAGACACGTTAGTTAACTTTCACAATTAA
>PNEQ01081835.1:0-18306 GCA_003012365.1 Medauroidea extradentata | reverse complement strand
CTCCTCGAAAAATTGATTTTTCCCAAAAACACTGACTTTACTAATTTTTTTCACCCAGAAGGGATGGAGTAAATTCTTTTGACAATATATCATTGCGAAGTACTCCATGTAGACTTACTTGCCTCAAGATTTCATTGTGTTTTTTGAATTTGGAACGAAAGTAGGAGCAGTTGAAAATTAAAAAAAAGTCAGTTTCAAGATCAGCTTTTATATCTATATATGAAAACATAGAATCATCATTCTGTTTATTTTTACTAGCATTATTTATAGCCCTCAGTCTCCTCTTTGCAATGAGATAACACATGACATTTATATCTTTTATGGATATCAAGATATTAAACAATACAAAAACCCTTGAAAATGTAAATTTTGGTACACGGTACCGGCCATTTTGTTCTGTAAAATCAAAATGAGGGCAGATAAAAATCAATAACTTTGGGTTTGCACTGTTGAAATATGTACATTATGTGTGACAAAATTTCAAATTTTTTCAAAATGGGTCAGCAGCCAAAATAATTGAAATTGTGTGATTTTCCATGGAATGACCCTATGATCACATAATATGTGGAATTAGATGTGGGAACCTTGAGAATGTGCGTACATGGGCAGCTTTTTTGGTGAACTATACTCGGAAGAGAGTGGTGAATTGCGAGGTATGCAGATGAGTTGGGCAGGAGATAGAGGAACACACAGAACGTAAGCATTTAGGTGTTGTGGTACAAGTGGACAATGCAGGTGGATAGAGTGGTTAAAAAGGCAAAAAGGGTTTTGGGACAGTTCGGAAGTATGTCGATGGGTATTTGTAGTGAGGTGAAGCGAAAAGCGTATGGTACAATGGTCCGTCCACTATTGGAACATGCTGCCATTGAGTAGGATCCGCACATAGAGGTGCAGGAGATGGATTGCAGAGAAAGGCAGCAAAGTAGGTGACGAATAAATTTAAAGGAAGTGTCATGCTGGTGATGAAGAAAGGAACTTTTGGGCTTAGTGTGATGATGACGGAATTGAAATGGGTACGGTTTAGGGACAGGAGTAGAATTGAAGGGCTGGTCAGGTTGTTTAGGGTGATGAATGTGTGTGAGGGGGGGGGGCGGAAGTTCGGCCTGCAAATTAACTAAGGTAACTTTTAAGGGTAAAGGTATCAACAGTGATAAAATTCAGAGGGTGTGGAGGAGAACGGAGAGAGGGGTAGACAGTCAATGGTGGCGGGGACGGTGAGGGAGTGGAATGTACTGCTGGACAAGTTTGTAACTATGAGGGGTATTTGAAGGTTTAGGAAGGGACTAGAGGATTGGGACTCTGCGGATGGGGAGGAATATGCTCGCCACCGGGTGGTACCCCAATTGTGAATTTAAATTTTATTATATGTTTCGCTATGTGGAGAAGGCAAAAGCTGGTTGTTAAGGATGAAGGGAATCAACCATATGTGATGTGGAAGGAACTGGGGTAGTATTCTTCTAATAAGATAAGATTGGAATGGCTGGTCAGGACCCGCATGGTCGGGATTGGAGAGGGAGGCTCGGGTAAGTTATAGCCCTTGTTAAGTAGGGCAGAGTATTGAGAGGGTATAATAGTGAGATGATTCATGTGAAGAAAAGCAGGGTAGAGTGGAGTTGTCACTCTGTAGCTTTGATTGCGTGGTCGGTACATTCTACGACTTCTGCATCCGAAGGTGCAGTGGGTGGAGGCTGAAAGTGTGGAGGGTACAGAGGGTGTAGGTCTTTTTACCCAAATGCCAGAAGCAAACTAATCTGTTGTAGTTTACCTTACTACAATACTTCCCAGATATTTTTTGTCAACATTACTAGAAACTTATCGTGGCAGTGCTATCTTTTCCTCCTCTTTCCTGCTGTGTGACGTTAACCTTTTCAGGATTTCTTTCGTTGGAGCGTTGGTGTCTATTGATGAATGTAGGAGTCTGTAGCATAACTTCAGGGTTTTAAGTACACGTGGACAAGTAATTGCTGTATGGTTTGCCCAATATTTGAAAATACTGCCGTGGAGCAGGATACGTACGTATAGGTGCAGGAGCTGGAGAAGATGCGGAGAAGGGCAACGAGGTGGGTGATGAATAAATTGACAGGCAGGGTCTGGCCGGTGATGAAAGGTACTTTAGGATTAGTGTGATGATGAAGGAATTGGGATGGAAACCGTTGAGGTATAGAAGGAGAGTGGAAAGGCTGGTCAGATTGTGTACAGTAATGATATGGGAGGGATGGGGAAGTTTGGCCTGCAAATTAACTAAGGGAACTTTTAAGGGTAAAAGTATCAACAGTGAGAAAATTCAGGGTTTGTGGAGGAGAACAGCATGGGGTAGACAGTCAATGCTGGTGAGGCCGGTGAGGAAGTGGAATGTTCTGTGGGAGGAGTTTGTGACTATGAGGGTAGTTGGAAGGTTTAGGAAAGGATTTTAGGATTGGGAGGAATCTGCTCGCCACCGGGCATTAGCTCAATTGCAAGTATAAATCTTGTTATTATTACTTTATATGTTTTGCTTTGTGGAGATGGCAACTACCGGTAGTTGAGGATGAAGGGAATCGGCCATGTGTGATGCGAATTAACTGGGGTGGTATTCTTTGGATAAAATTAGAAGAGTGGAAAAGTTGGTCTGGACACATAAGGTTGGGAGTGGAGAGGGAGGCTGGGGAAGTTATACCCCTTGTTAACTATGGCAGAGTATAGAGGAGAAGGTATAATAGTAACCAGATTCAGGTGATGAGAACCAGGGTAGAATGGAGTTGGCACTCTGTAGCTTTGGTTGTGTGGTTGGTACCTTCTACAAATTCTGCACCAGAAGGTTCAATGGATGGAGGTTGAAAGTTTGGAAGGTTCAAAGGGTGTAGGTCTTTTTACCTGAATTCTAGAAGCATACTAATCTGTTGTAGTTAACCTCCCAGATAAATTTTTGTCAACATTACTAGAAACTTATTGTGTCATTGCCATCTTTTCCTCCTCTTCCTTGCTGTGAGATATTAATGGCAGGATTACTGTCGTCAGAGTGTTGTGTATATTGATGAATGTGAGAGTCTGTAGCATAACTTCAGTGTTTTGAGTACACACGGATAAGTAATTGCTGTTGCAAGGCTGCTAGAGTGCAGTGTTTTTTAATACGTCTGTGAGCGGTAAATCTCCAACGTGTAATGGTGAGAATATGGTTTTTTTTAAATTATGGTGGTGTATGTGTGTTGTGCCACTCGAGTTTACTGAATTGTATTGCCTGCATTGTTGCGGTTGGTAATATCAACATTTATACTGTGGAATATCTGCATCATTTGTGATACTTGTTTAGTAATGTTGTTTGGTTAATAAAGTGCTGCATACGACACAAATATGTCTGGTGTACATAATATTAACTTTATGCTTTTTTCGTAATGGAATGGTTGATATGCAATAAATTGTTGCTCTTATATATTTAAAAAAAAATCTATTAATTTCCACAAAAATTTCCAAGATATTTTATGGACAAATTGCAAAATCTTTACACAAAGCCTGACAGATATTGAGTAGTTGTTTAACATTATGATGTAGGTTACTGAAAGTAAAGTAGGGCGTGCATGATATTTATTTATTAATGTGCACTCTAATCCTGCAATTGGGATATGGAACATTTTGATTATGATCAGATAGTATGTAGAATTGTAGGTTCTGGAGCTGGATAAGGTGGTTAGATAGGCAGCTAGGTGGGTGAACTATACTAGGATGATAGTGGTTAGTAATGAGGTATACAGATGGGTTAGGCAGGAAATATAGGAAAGCACAGAATATAAGTATCTTGGAGTTCTGATCCAGGCAGGTCTAGGGTGGACAAAGCAGGTGGGAGGAATGGTTAAGAGGGGAAGAAGGGCTTTAAGACTGCTCGAGAGTGTGTTGACTGGAGTTACTGGTGAAGTGAAGGGAAAGGTGTATTGTACAATGGTTTGTCTAGTATTGGAATATGCTGCGGCAGAGTGGTATCTGTACAAAGAGGTGCAGGAGCTGCAGAAGGTGAAGAGAAGGGCAATGAGGGGGGTGATGAATAAATGAAAAAGGCAGGGTCAGGCTTATGATGAGGAAACGAACATTAGGCTTAGCGTGATGATGAGGGTATAAGAGTGGGAAGATTAAGGTAATGAGAAGCAGAGGGGGGTTGCCACTCTATGGCTTTGATAGCATGGTTGGTACCTTCTACAACTTCTGCACCTGAAGGTGCAATGGGTGAAGGTTGAAAGCGTGGAAAGTACAGAGTGTGTAGTTCTTCATACCCGAATGCCAGAAGTGAACTAATCTAATCTTACTATGACGCATCCCAGATATTATTTTTTGTCATAATGACTATAATTTGTATTTTTGAGTGTAATTTTAATGAGTCCTTTTCGATGGTGGGTGTAATATGTTGACACTTTCATTAAGCAGACATGTGAGATGTTAATGTTTAGTCCATTCTTGTTTATGTTGTCATGAAATAGGATATTTTAGGCTAATAAATTTCAAATTTTTTCTGATGGATTACTTTTTAATGAACACATACACTTGCTTAACACATAGAGTACTTGCAATACAGCAAGTGTAGTGGTTGGCCTGTGGTGCAATTCACCGCAGGACAAGTCTGGTGGAAAGCATAACCTTGTGGGCAGACATAGTCTGCCGCCAGGACCGGTCAAGTACGCACATCGACTCTGCTCATTCAAAGCTTCTCCAAACTGCTAGTGCGCTGAAAACCATAAATATTAAGAATCACTAATCATTATGTACCAGCCAATCTTTTGATTTTAGACATACAGTTTACTGATGAAAAGTGTTTCTAGAGACGTTATAAGTAGTCTTTCATAAAAAATACTTTTTGTTGGGTTAGTTTAGCTTAGGTTAAGTTAAATAATGTTAGTTAACCTAACCTTAGCTGAACTAACATTATGTTAGGTGATGTTAGGTTACCTAACAAACTAACCTAAAATATTGTAGCCGAACCTTAAAAAAATGTTTTACTTAGGATTACTTATAATGTCTCTAGATAATTTTTTTCTTAATTAATTAAATGTCTAAAATCAATAGTTTGGCATGTATGCGATGGGTAGTGATTCTTAATATTTACCGTTAAAAGCTATAATGTTGCTTGTACGCTTTATCTATTCTTTTGTGCTTAATATAAAAGAAAACACTCGCCAATCTTTTTTCATGTAGCTCAGCAATATTGCTATGTAAAACAGTGGCATTACTGGAAGGTACTTTGGTCGAAGTAAAACTGCTAGGGAACAGTTATTTGCTTATAAACGTGCCTCTGCCACGTCCTTGCTGCCGCGACGTTGTTTGTCGCCCCCGGAACTGCCCGTGGCCGCCCTGCTTACAAACAGTTTGCGCTGTTCTAGTTCAAATGTTTGTTTGTAGTTTTCAAATCTCCCCGCAATATCTGTCCTGAATTCAAACTCTGGTTTGGAAATAAATCACATTCTCGGCTGTGATGTCCGGTGTATAAACATAGAGCGCATGTTTGTTGTGCTTCACTGCGTGGCCCTGCTTTCTGTGTTTCCTTGTTCGGCACTTTTCCTGATTGCAACTGTTTACACTGCGCGCTGTCCATACTCGCCACCGGTGAGTGTGTGTGCAATTCTGCGATTTTCTTACTAACACCACCTAGTTTGTCGACTACCTGCGTTTGATGTTTTGGTGTTAGCTTTCGCTGCCCTCGCATTTCCTGTACTGAGGTGTTTTGCTTCCATTTATTGTGTCTGTAACTTGGTTGCGCAAAGAATATTTGTGATCTAATTCTGGGTGGCATGTTACTAATTTCATTCCTATTGACATATTCTACACTTTTTGTTGTAGAAATACATCTAACATCTGGTCTCGCATTCCTACTCGTTATTTTCACATATTTTGTTCTCTCGTCTCTTCCCACTTCCTTATACTGTAACCTATGTGATTGTGAACGTTGCGCCTTAGCATACGTATCCTTATGACCTGATTCACTATTTTCTGATTCGTGGTCAGACGAAAAGCCGTCCGAATCCTGTTCGGAGTTACTGTGATCGGCCTCACTGCTTATAATACTGGCTTCGGCTCCCTGTTCTGTACCACTGTAATATGATTCGTCACTACTACTGGTAGCCTATATCTCTGACTCATTGTTTCCATAGTATTCGCTATTCGCGCTACTATTTGAAATTTCATCCTCACTACGCGTGTATGTTCTATATTCGACAGGGGTCACATGCCATACCCCCTCGTCACCTAGTTTTTTGACTTGTAACTACCGTTGCTCATGTAACTACTTATTCTACCGCTATCGTGCTTGGAAACTTTGTTACCGTATGCCCTGGACTGTTCTCTGTAATTTTCATATTTCTTGTTTTCTTTCTGACTTCCTACTTTACTGAATGTTCCCCTGTTATTTCCAGATCTTACCTCTTGCTCTATAATGACTACTGGCTGGGAATTATTTCTGTCATAAGCATAGGCTAATCTGTCCTCCTTGTTTTAGTAGTCGTTACCTCTCTACTGGCTGTAAGCTTTTGCCCCCCTGAAGTGAGTATTATTGCTTCTCCGACTGTCAACGTAATTTCTATTGTAACTGTTTCCCTGATTGAAACTAGGCTTAGCGTTATTTGCTTCATATTTTCCTTGCAGTGTAATTTTCCCTAGCTCCTCTTTAATTTTGTCAATTTCCTTCTCTAACCTATTCTGCCCGTGGTTCACTTGTCCCGCCTGGATGCACTGTGTGTACCGCCTGATACCTAATTCGACTCTGCTTACATTTCTTTTGAGCTGTTCGAAGGTTTCATTTTCCAACCCTATGATTTTATCTACGATGGATGGCAACAGGGATTTCCAAAGTATTTCTAAAAATTCACTTTAGGATTGTATTTCTGTTTATAGTAGCACATGTCCAAATGCGACATACAACATTCACCTACCTTCTGTCGTTTTGTGTGCGAGAGTTCCCTAAATTTTTTTAACTTATCTATTGGCGTGAAAGTTTTCCTTAATCTATTCACTACCTCTGGCCATTTTACTATATTTGGTTGCGTCTTCTGCATCAAATTTTTGAAAAATCATTTTGCTGTATCTCTTAAATAAAATTTCAGTCTCCTACACCTTTCTATTTCACTCCACTCACTAATTTCTGAAGCTGTCGTGTAATTTTCCAAAAATTTGTCAACACACTCAGTGGGATTCCCTGTAAACACTGGAATTTACTCTGCTTGGTGGACAACCACCCTGACTAGTTCATGGTCCACCATACTGTTACTCTGGTTTACTCCTACTCCAACCACAGTGTTTTCATACGTTATATCCCGTATGTCACAATTTTCCTCTACGGACTTTACTGTGTCGTCTAGATTATCGAAGGGACCTCCTATATTGTCGTATTCGACTGTTTCATGCTGGTTCGGAACTAACCCTTGTTCCACGATTTTCGATACTAAACTCCTAGTAAGCCTAGTACTAGTGTTATTTATTTTGTTTAATATGTTAGGATTCTCTTCCAATAGCCTATCGACTCTATATATAAGCCTATTGAAATTTTGAGCAGGATCTGCGACCCTGGAAGCAAGTTCTCGCTCTACTTCAGAGAGTTCTATAGTTGCTGCCTTAAACAGTTTTTTTGCTGAGGCGACAAAACTCTTTTTCTTTTTACTGCTCATGTACAACTCGTCGTTGTGTTTCTTACTGCCTGCATTAATGACCGTGACTTTCTGCCGTACACGTTACGATTTGCAACTCTACACTATTACTAGTACAACACTCTACTTACTGCTAACTATAACACCTTCTAAGTCTAATCACCTAATGCAGCATGCAATTACTTATTAACATAGTAGGGAGGGTGGGGAAATTAATAAAATTAATAATTTGACTAAATTTTAAGTTGATTAATTTGGGGGGATGGTGGCTTGGCTGCGAGATGTGAGGAGCGAATGGTGCCTCCACCAGTGTTACAACCTCTTTACTTTGGTCCTCAGGGTTCCTTCAGCTCTTCGAACCTACCCTGTCGTTGGCTACTCTCTTAGCAGACCTGTAAGGGGTTGCACAGTTGGTAGGGGTTTCATGTAACTCAAAAACGCTAGGCTCCACTCACTAATGTTGGCAGCTTTAATTTATTCCTGCTTAGTTCACACAATATATACATACAATTGCTTGAGCCTTCCTTTACCTAGTAGGCCCTAAATGGCCAGTCCTATTAGGGGATTTGGGGGATGGGGAAATGCAACTCCAAGTCTGGGCGCTCACCACTGTTTCTTTGTAGACGTCTCAGTCTCGGTCCGACTCATGGGGTGAGGTGTCTTCGATGCTCCCTCGCACCTAGGCCCGCTCTCGTTGTTTCTTATGGCTCTGGCCCGACCTCGCTAGGGAGCGACGGTGGCCTCCGTGGTGCTGCTTCTCTTGTCCACCCTGCGACCCGGCGATGAAGACACTCGTCTCTCCTTTCTGAGAGGCCGCGCCTATATAGCCGGGTCCGCACTGATGTCACAGCCATTGGCGCATTCCCTATGCATGGGGATAAGTGTTTGCCCCAGGGCATAGTACTGGGACATAACATAGTGTTAGATCTCTATGAGACACGTTTGGCACCAATATGGTAGGTCCAGGGTCCTCTTCTTGTTGGTGGGTACGTTGATGCTACTGGGTATGCCACCCGGGTATGTGCTGGGGTGATTTGAAATGGCCTCCTGTTTGGCATTCACACATGTGGTTTCCTAGTGTGTGCTGCTATGACATGCTAACTGGTCCACTTTATGGGGTTGCTCGTTAAATAATTAAACTGTTCCAATCAAATATTTTACTATGCTCGGATAGCTCTTTTTTTATATTGAAAATTAATTGAGGGGTTGATTGCAAAAACCGGATTAGTCCAAAAAGTACTTTTTACAGGAATCGAAAAAAACTGATTCTCATCGTAATTGTAATGAAAACCACAAGGATTTTAATTAACATATATAGGCACATATCCAAACTACCTTGGTTATCAATGACACCTGGAAATATTAATAACATATTGAGTAATTAATTAATATATCATGGACTTATCCACTTTTTGCAGAATGTCTGTTTCGTTTATAACAAATGTAATATGAAATAAAACAACATTTTATTTATTATACCAGATAAATATGTAAATGAACAAAACATGCCTTTATTTAACATTTCTCCACATATATTCAACATTGGTCAAGTTAAGTAAGGGCTGTGGGCTGCGTACATCATGGAACTGACTTTGTTTATATTTCAGCAGTAAGAGAAATAGATTACTAATCACAGCGGCTGCTATTTTCATCATCGTCAACTTCAAAGTCTACGTATGTGTTGTTGCTGCTGTCATTTCTTGATCCTGGGGATACAATATTCTCGTAGAACTCTTTATTGGCAGGGATTTGCAAGTACGTCATTAATGTGGTGAGATCCTTCGCCTTAGCAGGCTTAACTCCTGGGTTGCATTGGTACGATTCAGAAATAACCAAATAAGATGAAAGTGATACCCTAGATCGTACGATGTGTGTTGACCGTAGAATGTGTTTTTGATCCTGAGTGTCTGTTCCCCCTTTACTACCTGTACCACTCGTGATTCCTTGAGCCGCAATGGAGGCTTAGGTGTTTTCAGGAAAAATGGATCAGTTGCTGCCTTCATATCTTTGAAGTCATTATATCTCATTATACGGAGAGAGAACGGAGTTGGATATTTCCTCGCAGTATGGATTATGTTATCCCAATCTACTTGCAATTCTGCACATGTTGTGATTTGTTTCTTCAGGCCTATTAAAGAAAAATCTTTGTCATTTGGCATGTATGTGTGACCTCTTACTGGAAAAATATAGGTAACTTTGTCATACAGATGGAGGACATGGACTAGGCAGTATATAAACTGCATCATTGTCCGGTTCTTGTTTTGGCCCCGACATCCGTCACTTGTTAATACAAGTTCCTTTATATCATCCTCTCTGACATGGTTTATGTAATCCAGAAGCATAGATGTTATTTCGTTTGGTCCCTTCCTACCCTCATGTTCACAGTAACGATACATTGTGGCTGAATCATCAGCAAGGTTGTGTATTCCAAAAGTGTTGTACCATAGTTGGCAACTATAAAATACAACATTACTTGTTAGATGAGGGAGGGGTAAATTCTGCATGTAGTCAAATGACAAGAAATGTATGTTCCCTTGCTTCGCTCTCAAAGTGTATTTCTTTTTTTCAGCACGGTAGGCATCTGCTCTCTTTAGATGTAAGGTTTTCTCTATTTCTAGCGTACGCCTTTCTTCCTGTGTCAGCTGATTTCATTTTTGTTCCATAGAATCACAAATATTACATGTATCTGACCTAGGAAAGCCAAAATGGATTGTAAAGGTTTTAAAAACAGACCAATAGGATTTATAGGATACATTAATATTATATTCGTTAAGAAACAGTCCATGCATCTTAACTACTGTCAGATTTTCAGGAAGATATCTCCGCTCTAGGTTATCACGCAATGAATAATGTGATTTACGTGCCTGAAATGAGTTGATATGACATTCAATGAGGTGAATCACAGCATCTGGAATCTTAGTTGGCCGGTTGCTGTGATGTCCACGTTGGTCTTTTGGAGATTGGCCAGTCGTGACAAGACTCGTTTGCAATCTATTGACTCGGTGTTTGCTAATGTCATGTCTACTTATGAAAGCTTTGGGCAAACAGGAATATCTTTACCTGAAATACGAACTTTGTATGTGTAAGCTGTTGCGTGGTCTTTCCTGTCATTAGAATTTCTCGGTCGCCTTCGAGCAATCCGATGGAGAGCAATCAAACCACAGAGATGTGAATCTTGTTGATTCTTGTCTTCCAGTTTGTTGAACTCCTCCAGTATAAGTGTTCTATCTGCCTCGGAAATCTTCTCAAAGCAATGAAATCTTGAACACCTTCAACAGTACCATGAAACCTCGTCTATTATATTCGTGTACAACATGTTTACATCGAAACATATTGTAAAGATTTCACATATAGATTAAGGTTAAGTACATTATGCTTCCGATAAAACCATTACATTAGTTGCATAAGTAGGTAAATAAATGTTACTAATAACTCATTGGATAGTTAAATGAAATGTGCCTTACCTGCAGTCATCACCAGTCATTCGTTTACGAACCAGTTTGCCAACATTGTTTGTGTGTTCTACTCCTTTAACTTTTGCATTTTGTATTATATCCTCTTTCTTTTGCCTTTCTTTTTCTTGGCCACTGAGAAGGAGCATCTGTTATAAGTGACATTTCACAATACGAAAAGAAGAACAAGTAATAGTTACTGAACACTTAAATAAACAAATCAATCACAATCATAGATATTAGAAAACATGAGGGCTACCCATTACAAAGCATACACCTCCATAGAATATAATGTGATATGCTAGCAATCTTCACGCGAGACTACAACGGAGTGTATGTAGTATAGCTATCCGTGCTATGGAGTGAGTTATAGATTAATCAGCTGTTGTATGGAAAACAAATAAATGGACTCCGATATTTGCCATATTGTAGTGCTCTCAAGATTATTCTAATATTAATTTCAGAGCAACTACATTACAGTTTTCAATATGAATTGAATCATACATAACACTGTTCTGTTGGGTTATGAATTGCACTGTAATGACACAGCTTTCTTACAAAATGCGGACTAGTCCAGGACATTGCTAGTTTTTATCAGAACTGCAATTGACATGTTCCGTTCTTGTAGAATCACCCTTTATTAACCCCCAGTTTTCACTGTTACGAAACCTGTTTTTGCAGAAACATACTCAACCATCTGATGCACACCGCCATGCTGCACAATATGAAATGCAAATATAAAAATATTGGTTTTTGGACTAATCCGGTTTTTGCAATAAACCCCTCAATTATAAAACCATTTGGTCTCAGTGTCATTTATTAATGGCTCATAAATAAAACTACAAAGTTCAACGCTGCAAAATCACTCCTACAAGACAAGTAAGGTTAGAAAACAATACCAAATGCCGAAAATGAGGTTATGAGGCTGGTTCTGAAAGTTCTGCTGGTATTTGGAATGTGTCTTCACAAGGATTTAGTTTCAGTAAAAGTGTGAAGCTCTCCTGCTACAGTTAAAATTTTAAAGGTAACTGAGAAGTAACCCTCAGAGGTTGAAAATAGTCGCACTATAACACTACTACAGCCAATGCATCCTGCTTACTTCAGCGACTATGGCTACAGACTTATTTATATATGAGCCTAAATTAACGGGAATTATAAGAAAAAAACAAAGGAAGGACTTGCAAGTCTCTCTTTTTTAATGAATACGCCCTTTAGGCTTTGCGGCCGCTCTCCTACACTCGCCTACATGCCTCGAGCAACATTGCCCTTCATGTAAGAAATTTATGTTTCATCACAATAGAAACAGACAATTCCCATCATTTTATTTAATTGGGGACACATTCTGAAGCAAAATAGACAAATAAATGTGCGGCACAATACCTCGACAGTGCCCCATTGCACATGGCACTACCACCCACAATGCAACAACCAAGGAGCTTGCTAAACAGGCTGCGTGCCCCTCTAGTGCCTCCCCAAGCCTGACTCAACTTTGGCTTGTCAGATGAATCACATCCGTGAGGAGGGTAACTTATCATCAAAGTGAAATTTCAAAAATCATAAACAATGCAAAATACAAAAAAAATACAGTTATTTAAAAAGATGCTTAAAATTTAATTCTCATTAAAATGAGTCCAATCGCAATGTGAAACAAAACAAAATTGAACTGTAAAAATGGCTTCTTACGTACCACCATTACCAGTTAAATGTGCACAGAAAAATAGAACAGTATTAAGCGATTTTGACCCTGCTGTTTCTCAAATTTTTTTTTACACACTCACCTTAGTGGTGTAAAGTACAAACATCTGTGGCAAGTTGTATAAATGCTCTTAATATTTTTTCATGTCCCATCAGCTGTGGAACGAGGATTTCCTGTTAATGGCCATCTTGAAGTGGAAAACTAAAAACAATTATATGTAGCAGAAAGGTCAAAAATTGAAGAGGTCAGGAAATGCGGTGGTACAAAAAATGTATGTGTTACAAAAGAGAACGGACATCTGTTTCAGGAGCTCAACTAATGTATGTATATGTATGTCATACATGGAAGAAGAGCGTACAAAAAAAGTTAATGTAATGAAAAAGAAATGAAATCTTGAATTAACCTCAAAAGTTGGAAGCTCAGTCAGAGAAAAATGTTAGACTTAAATTATCAGTAGAAAACTGCTGATGAACTGGCGAAACGGCCAGAAAAACCAGATAATGTAAATCGGCTGACAAGTTTAACCAGTAGGAAGACTGCTAAAGAAAAATTTGTTGAACTTCAGAAGCTGAAAAAGATGATTGATTCAAAGACTAACTGAAAATATGAAATTAAAACTGCATGCTCAAAATTGTGATTTATTTGTGTAGTCATTTTTTGTAACTGTGAATTTACAGTGCGTGAATTTATCTTAATACCATAAATAAAATAAAGCCATATGGCATCAGAGTAGAGAAAATAGCGTACTTTAATGTTAGAACATTTCTTGCAGCCTTTATACAATGTTGTAGTTTTATAAAATGAACTTAGCGTATGGCCATAGTTAGTGAAACTGTACGTACTTTCTCTGTAATGGAATATGATAGTAAGGAAAAATTAATTAACTGTTTCAAAATTTTCATATAGGTATCTGTGTGTACTTGTATACAGGATTGAAGATTTTAGAAATTTGGTAGTGTGTTATTTATATTCATTTTACTCAAATTAGTGTAGAGAACGTGGAATTCAGGAGGATTAGACATTTCATAGTATTGCACTGATATGCTCAGAAAAGCTAAAATTGTGAGAATTTAAGGGTAAAAATTAAGTTGAAAGAAATTACAGTTTATTATTAAAGTTCTAATTTTCAATAATTTTTTTTTTTTTGGGTCCTTACATTTCTTAAAAAATGTCATGGAAAGTGATTGAAATTTTTTGGCCAAAAAGTGGGAACCATGTATTAGGAAATGTGTACATTATACAAGAAACCACTTCTTGGCATTTAGGGACAGTACAACAATGCACAGTAATAAGGATCGACTCCACTTTAATGGTGTTAAAAACAATGCACCATGATAATTGGTTTCTTAGCTCCTGTAAAACATTTGTTGAAGTTTGCCCACATAACATAGTGAAGCACACATTCATTGTTAAACTTGATCAGCTCTTTATAAGTTACCATCACAGGCATATCAGATCACAATAGATACCATAAAATGTTAAATCTTCTGAAACTTTGTGATCACAGGCTATATAATACATGGTTTAGTATGTGTAATTAAAGTAACAATTAATTATATTATGTAATCTGTGTGCTTTTGAGCTGTGGAACCTGAAGGGTTGGTTTGAATGCAGCCAACATGTTAAACTAGGCCTAGTTACTTTAGTCGTGTTTTTTAAATTTGCACTTAACTTTTTGTTTCTAGGAGCAGTGACATTACATTGTCATCATTTGAGTGTGGCTGTGACTTACCTGGATATTGAGGCACAGAAACTAGGGTTACTGTTCAGACAAAGTGAGATAGTTATTAACATGGCAATCAGTTTATTGCCTTGTGGAAACACTTAATTGATAATTGGGATTACATCTTATGTGAGCCACATATATAGCAACTTGATAAATCAGCTTCAGAACCCCTTTCAAAGTAAGTCAGTATTGTGATCAAACTATTGTAAATAATACTTTCCAACAATAATATTATGTTTTTTCACAATGATTTGTACAAAATACTAATATTTGTGCAAATAATTTATGCATACAAAGTACACGTTTTGACTGATGTGGAATTTTTTTTTTTCAGTTGCACATGGTACAAAGTTATAAAATGACAAACATGGGGACATCACCCTCAAACTATTCTTTTGTTTTTTCCTTTGAAGAACAGTTTGATCATCAGTCTAAAAGAGAATGGATGATAAAATACTGGACAAGTGGGTTCTTCCTTTGTGCACTGTATGTGATCATAATATTTGGCGTGCAGCATTATATGAGAAACCGTCCAAGATTTGTTCTCCGCCGTGCTCTGGTGATCTGGAACATTATGTTGGCTTCTTTTAGCATTATGGGAGTCAGTCGAACAGCGCCAGAGTTTTTCTATGTTCTGAGAAATTACGGCTTCAATTACTCTCTGTGCGTACCCAGGTAAGTTCTTTCCCAACTTTGTAGGCTACTAGGTGTACTTTTTGACTGTTACTACTATTAATAGTTTTAAATCTGGCATTAAATCAGTTTTGTATGGTCTGAAAGTTTGTGGGAGAAAGGTATTTTTAATTTACATAACTTTCAAATTGTTTTGTTGACATTCTTAGAATGCATTATTTTAGAAATTACAAAGTATCAAATTCAACTTAACTAAGGGCTGGTTTGACAGATTCTTAGATAAACACTTATAAGTTAACTAAACACTGTTAAAATATGAACTCCTGATGTATTGGTATTTAATCTAGTTAAGTTTCATTACCTGTTCCTAGTATGTAGTAACTCAGTGTAGTTGATCTCATTTGATTTAAGAACTCTTAGAGTGGGAGACAATGATTTTGAGCATAATAATGGATGTATGATGCCATTGCAGTACTCTGTTGTTTCAGAAACCAGGTGTGACAAAACAAAACAAAGATAATCAAGCCAAGGTTAGCTGTAGTTTGATCATACATATCAATTAAAACTAGATAATAAATATCACAATGAATTAAGTCAGATAAAACACTCAGAAAATAAAAAAAAAAAACAATGGAAATTAAATCTAAATAACAAAGGCAGCTGAAAGGACTTGCACAGGTATTTACAGTAGGTTCTCCATTTACGTTTTACCGCTTTACACCATTCTGGATTAACGTTGCTAATGCTTGATTAGTACCCATGATTCAATTTAAGTAGTCACCTATTCAGAATAATTTAACAGTAGTGAATTTTTATGACATTCTTTTTTACTCAAATGAGAATTAGAGTTAACTAATGTCATTTGCATCACTATCCCCTAACTCCCAATTCGTAATTAATTCTTGAAGCTCTCTTTTTGAAAGCTTTATTCTTTTACTTACTGAAGACATCACAATTTGTCTCGTTACACAAAAAGTAAACTGCAAGATCTACTCTTATAGTCGGTTATATCACACAACTTGCTTCCCGCATTATAACTGCAGTGTATTTTATTTTAATATTACTACTGGCACTCCAAAGTACAATATCAGTTTATAATGTCATTACTTTTGTTTCCTATTCGTCGAAAACATTGAAACTCACTAAAAATTGTAAGTGTATCCAACTCACAATTCACCTCTTGCTATACAAAGTAATATTCATGGGAAATAACTACTCCTATGTTATTTCAAAGTATTACAGCTATGTATTATTTGTTTTCAAAATATCAAACACAAGTAGTGACGAAACACATTGTACCCACTGCAGAGCATGTTAGATGTAGTAGAAGTTTGACACCTGAAATGGGGACACTTTTCATTAGTACTAGCACTTCTCGGTGGTGTACAAAATACTAATAGTATATTCACCAATTTCCAAACTTACATTTTCGTGTATGCTAGTTGGAGTAAAGCTTTTGATGTAAATATACGAGCATGTTCTGTCGGACACCATAATTTTTTCTTGTAAATTTACAGGCATGCTCTCTCCAAAGGGTTAAAGGCAATACTTAACTAAGCTAGTATATTATATCCTGCTTAATCCACACCATCTCTGACTTTGCTCTGTCAGAAACCGATTTTTTATACCAATGTTTCAATTCTCCCCCAGTCCAGTAGCCAATAGAAAACAAGGAAAAATACGAGGTACTTGCTTTGGCAATGCCGACATGACGACAATAGTCAATCAGATCAGACCACAGGTTGGAACAAGGAGTGCGACTCACAGACAAGGTAGTAGCTACGACTGTTGAATAAGGCTGGATATGCGCTATTGGAGTTGCTGGGAAACTGTATTATTAATATTCTATATTATTGTGGATTATACTGCAATAAATTATTCACCTGTATAAAAATAATACTGATTTCGAGTGGACAAGTATCAAGGTTTGTTGAAGGTATATTTGTTAAATACTTCTGTCAGTCAAACTTTCTCATTAAAAATATTGACTTTTATACTAGCCATATATCATATGATTAGATATTAAAACTACTTAAAAGGAGTCCATGACAGGCGTTGCAGCGTGTCATGCGTATTATTTTTTACGCAACACAGCTTAACTTTTTCATATTATGTTTATCTATGAGAAGAACACACACTTGAAACTATGCTTCTACATTTTCAAAAATTCAGCACTCTTGTTAGTAACATCATTTTTAGGCCTCTCAAAATGGCTAAGAAAGGTTTTTTTTAGACTGCTGTAACTTTGAAAGTATTACCTGAATTAGTAAAGTGCAATGCGAGAGGCATGTGTTGCTCTTTACTTCATACTATTAAAAAATAAAATGCTGTGATCATCACTTAAAGTCCTGTAGGAAAAAGACTGCAACGAAAACCTTGCACACCAGTTTGGTACATTGGGAATAGAGCTGATGTGCTTTTCGTCAAGCATGGGACACTGGCTCTAATCGCTACACTGTTCTAACATGTCAATTGTGGAAATTCGTCACCAGCAAAGACTCCTCTTAAATAGCACAATTTATTTAACACCCAGAAAGGTAATTTTTTCCAGGGAGGAACCACAGATGCATCTGCTTTAGGAAAGGGAGGGGGGGTGTACCTTTAACAAATGCTCTGCAGCTTCACAGACTTGCGTGCCCATGAGCCATCTCTGGTTGAACTATATAACAGGCCAAATTGCTCGATAGCTATACACAACACTACAGAATTTAAATGTACTGTAATAAACTTGCACGAGTATTAATCATAACATATATATATATCATTTAAATTTGTATGTCCTTGTGGACTTTAATCAATATAAAATAATTAATGTGGGTGTGTAAATTGTAGGGATGTCAAAATGCTGCAAATTCCTCGATTCCGATTCCCAATTCGATTCCTACCTCGATTCTTAGATCGATTCCGATTCTCGATTCTGTGTTTCACAATAAAATAATTATAACACTCCCAATTGCAACTGAATGTAAAATATAGGCTTATATTTTTTTGGAATATGAAATTTTTTTTTACAAAATTATTGTATTAAATTATTTAACAATTAACAGCTATTATAACAATATTGAACAAAAATAATTTGGTATAGGCTACACTAAAACTGAACTTGGAAATACAAATTAAAGTTTAAAGGTTCTTCTTTAAGAACACGAGCATCTTGACTCTGTCAGGATCTAGACGATTTCTTTTCTTGTCTGTGATCAG